>WHVE01000401.1:0-119097 GCA_015178995.1 Trichophaea hybrida | reverse complement strand
CCACACCCGCTTGTCGAACTCCGCCGTAGTGAAATCAACTACATGTGGCAGTCTATCCGATGTTACTGATGAATAGCAATATAATTTTCCCGAACTAGGTGCCAGGTGGCATAGGCACATAGTTCTCGATACCTAACTTAATGTATCCCCCACAAGGTTGTAGTATTTTAGAAGCAGCATGTCGGCATAACAATCAATTACAGTGAAATTGCAGTTTGTCCTCCCTCCAACGTTAACATCCAAACACATTCCGTCTATCTGTCTGCTTGTCTACTGCTGGAAACAACCGTCACCAAACATGCATGGCTTCATGTTATCTAGCCCATACGCGTCCTTGCAGCATTCTCTAAAGATCTACGCATTTATAGTAAGGAGAGCACTGTGCCCTGTTTGTCTACCTATTTAGAGACTTTCTGACCAGATATGGAGCCGGCGTGGTTCATCACGGCCGTTCATTCCTCGATGTGCGGGAGCTATGATATGACTGGATCTTCTTCTTGGGAATATGTTAGCCTAAGCTTAAGATACTACTATACATGCCTGGGCATTTTATGCACTGGCGCATAGGAAAACGTACCTGCAGACTGAGGAGGCGGAGGTGTGTCTGGTTAAGTATGTTTGGTTGGGTTCTGGAAAATCACCCAGCTTACGGATCAAAGCTTACGCGATTTCTACACTCTAGCGGAATTACCTCACGCCATTTTTCGATAGGAGAATGTGAGAACAGATATTTTGTATTTTGTGCATTGCTGGGCTCTCCGCTAATATTGCAATACATATCAATCAATCACCATCTATGAGCACTTGCAAACATCTACCACATACAGAATATAGTTTCGCAGTGCAACAGTTGTTTCACGACATATGCATCGGGTTAATTATTGCTTCACGCCGCCTTGTGTAGATGCCATTGCAGCATGACAGTTTAGGGGACCCCAGCGTAGATCGTGCATAGATCGCCCTGCATCGGTTCAATGTGCGGCCTTCGGATGTATGATGTGGGCATAGTACGCGATAGGAAGGATTCCGGAGCATGCTAAGTTAGGAATATTAACCGATGCGAGTGAAAGCGGGACCTGTGAAATCGGCGTTAAAGCCTTTCACTATACCTGCAGGGTTAACTGATAATAAAAATAACTTTTATGTGGTATAGGTAAAGAGACTGAACTGAACTGGGCGGCGATAATCATAGGTACTTTGTGTATCACATAGTATTATTGTTCCATGGAGTACTTCGTCCATGCAACGGGATCGTCGTGTGCCGGTAAATGCCCCTCTATCGATGGCCCAATATCCTCTAGATGATTTTCTAGTACATGAAGCATATTCAACCTGGGCTCATCCCGGTGAGTATTCAGTGGGTACTCAAAAGACTAAACCGGCCCATTCTTTTGTACGAACCCGAGAATTCTGAACCTTGACTTCAAGATTTACCCAATGCTGAAACAGAGGTTTGCTGGAGTAGGATGCACATATGCAGGGGAGTTGATAGGATATGCTACTTAAGAGGTACCGAGTAGTACTTAGGAGATCAAACACGTACTGGTACCCGATTTGGCGAGGTAGTACACAAGAATCCGCCAGTATATTTTGACCGCCTTATAACCACAAGCCTCACTACTGGGGTATCAGCAGCTCCAACGTTCACCAGATGATATTCCAACTTGTCGATCGGGGATTCACCGGAAATTAGAGATCCTTTGCATTCTGTGAATTCGGGGGCACCGAGTTATCCAAACGCGTTACCAAGAAAAACTTATTGGTCCATTTTTTCTTTCCATTGCCTAAACGTTTCCATAACTCTCTTTCAACGCAGAGAATCACCGTCACAGCCCTCTAACCCTGAGCCCAAATTTCGTTACCATCATTCTTACTACTACAATTTTCTTCAACGTCTCACATATTTTCTCTCACATTCCGCTGAAAGAAACACCAGTCGGCAGAAGCTCAAGACCGGAATAGAGCGAAGAGAAAAGCAATGTTTATAAGGTTGGGTTCTGCCTTGAGAGTTTGATGACGAGCAACTTTGACTTCCGGTGATGCCAGACATTGTTCCCCTCGATGGGGGAGCAGAAAGAACCGTGGAAGATTCCAAAGGTGATGTGATAAACGCGTCTCTCTTCTATTCTCCTACATCAAACATCTACTAATGGGAATTGCCCTCCACATCAAGTTACTAGCCACCAGAAAGAACAGTGTTCATTCGCGTCTATGCATCATCGATGGTTCGCAAGCGCCTTATTGCAATACAAAGAGTACTTCTCTCTCCGGGGCCGTTTTGCTGGAGCAACCAATGAGCTATCTTCAGCTATACACTAATTTACTTGCACTCTGATTTGTAGGGTTGGCTTATAATTAAAATGGTCCGCTCCATAACACTCATGTCGCCGAAAAATCAGCGAGTCATAATATGCCGTTTATAGTGAAAGAAAATTCATCACGCTATTCTATCTAAAAGTCCCTACTGGACATAGCAGCTTCAAGAATCAAAAGGCATGGGCTACGTATTCTCTTGAGCTCTTCCAACTTGAGCCCGCAAATATAAACCTAGCTCTGAGAGTAAGTGATGTGCGGGGGCCCGGGAACCATGGGGGTTTTAACCAGGCCCGTCATGGATAATCGCTCGATTAATAGATCAAACTTGCTACTATGACAATGGTGAAACGAAAGCTTCTGCAACTCTTGCCAACTCAGTATTATAGTAATTGTGGTAATCGTCTCTTATCGAAGTTTTGTTTTCTTTTACCTCTAGCTTCTTTCTATGTGCCACCAATCCATCGCCTATTTCCGGAAGGTTATACAACTACGGTAAAGGTAAACTCTTGGAAATTACCTCAGAGGTGTGAATTCCATGATCGTGAGCGACACAAGCCGAGTATTTTGGTTGTCTTACGCCGAAGGCACAAGGCCTACTTTGTACAGTAGGAATGCAACACAACTCGTCACTCTAGACATTCTTGATCGATGCCGTCTGTTAAAGAAAATCCCATAGACATCTCCAATAGTATGATAGTTTAGTATATGTTCGCTCAAAGAAGTCATAATTTTTTTTACAGCTTCAAGAATGAACCCACGAATGAGTAATCACAAAATGTGACTCGGTTTACGTTTCCAGCGACTGTACTCCGGCACCTCTCCGGAATATCACCCCACTATCACTCCCACTATCACCTTCACCACCAGCGGGCCAAATTAGAAGCATGTTTTTCAAGAATGTTTTTGATGTATTATTATTAATGCAATAGTGTAGAATGTGCCTCTTTCGTGTTCTCCCGTGCAAAATTTAAATCAAGCAGCGGTGTGCTTGTAGTGGCTTCTACACTTCTCATAGAAAGACAGTATTCAGCAGTCTGTTTGGGTGCAGTTACTAGTATCAGATCATAGAACTGTTGTTAGAACAGACAAAACTTGAAAACCACAAACCAAGTATCACTTAATTATATGTATAAATAATAAGCAATAGAATCCTTTTCTTCTCTTATACCATGGGGATCAGTGTGATACTCCATCATGTAAAGATGGTGGTGAAAGTGATAGTGGGGGTGATAGTGAGGGTGATAGTCCGGAGAGGTGCCGCTGTGCTCAATGTCCATCCACCACCCGCATTGCTCCGAAATGAAAACAGGTCCGAAACGACTTTCCGTAGAAGAGAAGTACTAGTGGAAGGGGCTGCCCCGTTCCCAAATCAGCGAAATAAATCTCGATTATAAACCTGGGCTCAAACACGTGAATAGTACTATACAATTATACAATTGTGCTAGCACAAGTGGTTGAAAAAGAACTTTGCGGGCAGGCAGATTATTAACTGATAAGACAGCAGCTAACCATGTGTTGCTGTAAATAGACATTTGTGTGCGTGCGAGAGCAGCCCTACCCTAATCCGTAGGGACTGCTTCTGGAGCTGGTCCAAGCTCCTTCGCTCGGACCCATACATATACGGATTCTTCTCCTATTCTCTCCTTCTCTTCTAGATAATCGAATCATCTTCTCTCCATACAAAGTAACACCATGAGGCATTTTTAGTGCGAGTGCGAATGCGTGACACACAGCATCCAGTCTATAGGTCAGAAAGATCAACCCCTATATTCTATTCGCCTCGGGTTGTATCACGAGAGCTAGGGTCTTTCTCTTGTCTTCTGGTGGCTTCGAGCCTCGCTTCTCGCTGCCTTTTGGATCCCTCTTGCTAGTGCTACCATTCAGCCTGGGCTTTTTGCATCGATATATTTTTTGTCCCGGAACTGTTCGAATTCCGCATTGTTAAAAGCAGAACTACATGCAATGAAGAAAGCTCCTACTAATTTTTTCCTTCTTGGCCTGATGCTTCTTATATCTCCTCCATTCCAAAGTGATGTCCTGCCTGACGAAGACATATTATCGATTCCAATCCTTGATCTCGAAAAGGAGGCGTGTACGGTCCGCTGGGCTTCTAGGTATTGTTAATAACAAAGGCACCTCTAAAACTTCAAATAGTGATGACCCTATCGACTAATTTCATCAAAAAAAATAAAAACGAGAACGGTGAAAGTTGGCTAGAGCGAAGTGACTAGTGACTGGCTATAGTGATAATTGATATATGAGTTCCGGTGTCGTATAAACTCAGCATCGTCTTTCCCTCTTTTTATCCAAGTTTATGCAATGTGACTATATAATTACCGCTTCTAGAAATCACGAGCGATCTTTAACCTACCGTGAATACAATTGCCATTCTTGGAAGGCAATTAACCTAGTGATGGACGAGTGGATGGGTGGTAGTATAATGCTTCTGGCGAGTGAAGTCTTCTACTATCTCTATTCTGCAGAACCCCGCCCTTCGAGTGAAATCACCAGGTCCGAACTGCCTTTGACACAAACTGAACTTTACATCTTCACTTGGTACGCGAAAAGGGGTGTAATCGCCAATTGCAAGTGGACGAAGTATCAGGTATGCCAACAGCCTACTTCCACATAATCAGAGTCTCTGTAGTGATCATTCGGATTCATTAGTACTATAACGATACAGAGCCAACATCAGTTTTTAGCTCAGTACCCACAAAAGAGGTTATGCTGACGTTCAGGGTATAGGGCATATACGCCGCCTGTACCATAAGCATAAAATGCCACGTGAGATGAAAATTAAGCCGTGGGAAGACTCGGTGATGCTCCACCCACTTTGAGTAGTACCTCTACTTCTTCCTTGAGTGATCAAATGCAAATCATTCAGCGGATTGATAGATGCGGGTTGACGGCTCACCTATTTAGAAGAAGGCTGCTGTGGCAAAGATAATTTTGAGATTGTTTGTTATAGATACCAGATGGAATATTAATGACCTGGATTGGTGGTCGGCTCAACAGTTTATCCATCATAGCTCATACATGTGTGAATGTACAACCTGTTTGCAGCCAACCATTCAAGACCAGGCTGTTTTTGGCAGAGGATGAAAACGAGCTATCATAGCAGCCCCGCACTGTCGGTGTGATGAGTTTTGAATGACCCATCTCTGCACCAAGCAATGACAGCGATGTATCCAGTACACCCATTTATATTTAATACAGTCGTTTCAGGCTGTAGGAACACGTAACAGTTCAGAAGATCTTCAGATGTTACGAGTGATATCCGGTGGAGGATATCAACGCGTACACCTCTGCAAGCGCCGTACCCCTGGATGAGGGGCCAAAGAATAAAAACAAACAGAAAATACCGTGTTGCTCTATAGAGGGAAGGATGTAAGATAATGGGTGGACGTAGAGGAATGCGGCGATCGCGAAGGTACATACTGTACGTGTCTGCGTTGAGCAACCTTTTTCCCTGTATATACACTCCAGAGAGGCAAACCCCGGATCCAGATATCGTAAGTCTGGAAATATGCCGGACGTACAATAGTAATGCGAACCAATCCCAAAGTGACGGATACAATAAGGCGAACCAGATGGCCTGTGACGTTCGTACCGCAGCCCCAGCTACGACGTCCACGAGGCCAGAAATACAAAAACTGGATCAAGCTCCGTCAGTAATCACCTGAACTGAGACTTCATCGAATACCTCATCTTCTCCTACATAAAGTAAATACACTATTGGCTGGGATTAGCATGAAACAACGGCTGAATATCGATATGAGAATCCCTTAACTGTGTGGGGTGTTTTGCTGATGTTGCCCTTCGGAGGACCCGAGTAGTTCGCCGTTGTCTGATGGTGTGGTCCTCGGAGATGCCTCGTCGACCAATCAGCAGGAATTGTGCATTCTATCAATAACAAGAAAAGAAAATTCGAGTGTGTCAAACTGTATTTCGACTACTAGCGCGCTTGTTTACGAAACAACCTCTCAGAGACGGCCGATTGACATTGGCACCGTAATAGTGACAAATGCATTAATCTACCATGTCACAACCGCAAAACGCGTCTTATCAGCAAAATTCGACGGGAGACTTCTCAATAATACTACGACTATGTCCTCCGGTGGGTCTCTCCCTTGCCGAAAAATATCAGGGCTGCAAGCGGAATTGATAGGCCATGTGGTTGCTTTAGCTGCATGTTGTACCTCTTTGGGTGAGCGGCTTCTGCATGACAATTTCGATCATAAGAACTGACTCGAGCAGTGCGCACTTCATTGGACGTCCGTGACGGACATACGGATCAATTCGCGTCCGCTCCCAATCAACCAAACGAAATCCTGTTTCAAAAAAAAACTTGAACTAAAATACTCTAGGCTATCTATGCAGCGTAGACGTCGTCGGCGGCCGGCTTGAGACGTGCTACTAGCTGCGGGATTACGGTGCAGTATGCCTACACAGCCCAGATATTTAAAGCCTATTATTCACAAAACATCCCCCCAAGTGCTGGTGGGACAGACTGGTCGTATTGATAAGGCAGCGGAGAGAAAGAAAGAGCTTGTGCATCCCACGAATGTGCCTCAGCTGTTTTCTGTTCGATTCCGCTCGTTCCCGATTCCTCACAGCAGATTTCCGTTTTACTTATATCTGCAGTGTTTGCCTACGGCCAGATTATACCAGAAGTGGCCACACTGGCAATATTTATCAACTGTCACTGCCACAATAAGACGACCGTTGTTGGCGTATGCAGTTTCATGCGAGTTGACCCAATGACGGCAGAAACTGCAAGCCACGCAATTATGCAGCACCTAACCCTCGGATTTCGGCATGCACCTCCAGCATTACAGTGGGGGCATGCCCGGTACCTATTTGCCGTACAATATGGCAATTGTGTACATCCCTGTGGCGATTATTCTCATTTCACTGTACTTGAGGAAAAAGTCCCATATTGAAACTAAATGTCATTCATCCGGATATGATTTGACTCTAATTATGGCCTGGAAGGCCCAGAAATGCTAGTCTTGTCAGACGGCTATTGTTTCGTTTGTAGTCCTAGAGCTACGCCCCCGTTGTATCTATGCCGTCTGATAACTATAGAAGCAATAGATATCAAATAAGTACAAATAAAGAGAAAAGATTCTGAAAGAAAGGTGAACCCAGATCACGCATATGGAACAAGACCCAGTAAGAAAACAAAACTCCCTTAGAATGCACCTAACCTAGAATAATGACTTTGAGGAAAAAGAAAGTGGGGAAACAAAGTTCCAATGTGTCAATGTGTCAAATGAAGGGAAAAAAAGCAAGATGGGAAAAAATTTGCATCAGAGAAGTCAGGGACATCAAATGTCAGGAACTTCCTTCTGCTCTTCCTGCCCCAGTAGATCGGCATCGCTCACACGTTGCGCTACTGCATACGGGTTGTATTTCGAATAACGTTCGGTTTCTTTCACCATTCTTTTGATGTCTTTGATTTCTTCGCCAATGCCGCCGATTAGTTTCTCTACCACATTGTCCATGAGATCCGTAAGCCGCATTTCGAAGGCGTCTTGACTGTGGAGCGAACTCGAATTAACAGCCGTCAAAATTGGAGATCCATTAGGAGGGCGACTTTTACCTTTCACCATCCTCAACTCGCGATCGAATCGACTTACTATCTTCCATTGCTATCTCAGTATTTTCCAGGATCCTTTCAATAGATTCATCTGTTCTTCCAACTACGTATTCGAGCATTTCGTTAGGATATTTCACTTATTATTGGGACTGCGAAGAAAAAAATTTACCTCGTTGCTCCAACAAGCTCATCCTATCAAAGATCCGTTCCTGTCTCTCTGCCAGGTCCTTCATGGTGCCCTGCATCTTTGTAAGGGCAGTGCAGAGCTGCCGTAATGCCTTTGACTCTGGAGAGTACCGATCCGGACTCGGCGGTGTTTGTGTATGACTTCCATGGATGATCGGGCTGGGTGGAAGGTGTGCATGCGTGACGATTGGGCTCGGCGGAGGGTGGCCGAGGTGCGCAAAGGCAATATTCGTCGCATAGTGTGGGTGCGGTGAATAAGGACTACTCGGATGCTGCATCCCGGGAAGGTCCATATGAGGCATAGGAGGGTAGCCGCCTGGCGAGAAAGCGTATTCTGCTGGGTACGAGACAAATGAATATGCCGATGCGCTAGGAGGCTGTGGTGCGTGGGCAGCCATATTGGGGGCGACAACCTTTCCAATCGTGATGGAAAAATTAACAATGGATGGATTAAATCGTCTATTGGTGAGCAAACCGGCCTTTGTCAGTTTATTTGCTATGCTAGCAACACTGAAGGTATTTAAGGTTGGCTTACCTTTGTGGAGGACGAACTCTGCAGTTTACTTCAAAATTCTCTAGGATGTGACAAGTTTTTGGTGTGCGTAAGAAGGGATTCTTGATATCGAATGCCTCGTTTGATGGCGGGTACTCTAGAATAGTCTGTGGTTTGTGAGGTGGAAAAATCAGGTACGAATCTCGTTTGGCTTGCTGTGATTGTGGTTTGAAGAGGGATCAGACGAGAGGCGGAGGAATTTCTTAAATATATATAACTGTTCTAACAATTTGCAGACTGAGAGTATGAACGACCAGTGGTTATATGTGCGACTTCATTTATGCAGTTCATCGACAACCGACCACGAGTTTACGGTGGATTGGTTGGACAAGCAGTTGGCGGGTTTTCTAGTCCCGGTAAAAAACTAAGTAAGATGTGTACGAAGCTTGAAGCAAAAAAATATGACCTGGCAAAACGAGCGAGCATCTTGAACAGCGAATTGGAACGACATGCACTGCCAGCCGAGCTACAGCGAAAACATGGGGCGGGAAACAACAGACATTCGCTGTGAGATTAAGTACCTGTATGTATCCACAAACGGCTGTACATGTCCTCTTTGCATCACCATCCGGGATCGCGATGTCGCGCCAACATAATAACCCCGAAAATTATGATCGTCGCCGCCGTGAGAAGTTTGGATCGCCTCCCCTCAGCGCAACGATTGTCTCTATTTCCTAAGCGAACCCGATTCGGAGGGTGTCTGTATGGAGAGCTGGCAAAAGGTACACGCAGAAATCTGCGTAGGTTGTCGGTTTGTGTAACGTCCGTCATAGTATCCAGAGTTATGGAACCACTGCACATTGGTTGTACTATACAACCAGACCAACAACTGACAGACATCCCATGTTTCCATTTCAGATAGGGCTCCAGTATTCAAACCTCTTGTCCGATAAACAAACCCTCCGGGTTGTCTTACGAGAAGAGTTTCAGCCCCTCTTCTTGAGAGAATGAACCTGGAGGGTTACATTCGGATTTCGGAAACATTCTCCCTAAGGTCAACGACATCAAGCAGTAGCGCAGAGTTAAAGCAGCCAGCGGGAGCCTACATGGGGAATGATTGGTACGGAACTACAGCATTATCGGGCGCTTCCATACTGGTGGACACCTCCACCCTGTATGTACTCCGCAGCGTATCAACGGCAGTCAATGCTGCCCCCGCAAGTTGTCTGGACTAAAGTTTCCCACCAACTGCAGGACCTGGATGAAGTAAGCTTCAGACATTGATAATATCTATTTATTCTGGTCTGCCTCGGAGCCTCGGAGCGATTAGCAAACAGCCGGTTCGAAGCCAGCACTTTTTTAGAGGTGCAAATGCATAAGTATCTATCACCTCTCCCACCCCCGACGAACGGCGAACTTGCATATAAACACAGCGCGTGTGATCAAAGTCTACCAATGAAATTTGTTCAGCTTGTCAGAAACACATGGAGGAGGCGACATCCATTGCATTGCGATTACGGATGTGCTTCCACATGGAAAACATCTACTTCCGTTGGAAGTTGAAGTGTTGTGCAGTTCATCTTAATTCACGACGTGGGGAATTAAACCATCCCACGCTGGACGCCTTTGTCGACTAGTCCTAGTATATCTTTACCCAAGTCTCACCTCGCCACCTTCGGTCGGGACCGGTTTTCCTCAAGGTTTTTTACCACAAGGTAACATTCCTGTATTCCTGCCTTGAAATCCGCTTTGTTTATTCCTTTTGTCCACTGCAATGTCTAGTTCGTAACTTACAAGTGAATAGGTATCGGCACTATGAACAAAGTTCATGCAATTGTTCTCATCGTTGTCGTACTGCTGGTTCTGTGTTCCCTGCTTTCTTGGGTTGCCTACAGACTTCGATTCATGTTTACCGCTGCCATGATCAATCAGAGCAGAGTGTAACGTAACACTCCAAGGCAGCCAGTGCCTCGGGACATCATAGTTGAACAGAATACTGTAGGTGTAGTGGGTGTATGAAGGTTGATGAAACCGTCGATTTGGAACCTGTTCTTACTCCCCTTCGAGCTTCCATCATCCTATCCATGTCAGTTACATGTCACTCCGCCGAGTGATATGGAACAATCAAACCTGCTGTTGAGTTTCTCATACGATGTACTGGAGTATATACAGCTCGTTTAATCCTTTGTGCGTCTGCATGGGTACCTACAGCATCTTGATTCGAGTGCGCAGTTCGCAGACATGGAACAATATGCATGCGATCACAGGTAAGGTATCAACCGCAGGAAAAAAAAGCAACACCAAACATCCAGTTGGTGAAGTGCAAACAAACCCTTATCAACCCCTATTTGGGGCAGTGGTGGACAGATAAGGCGCTCATCATCCAAGCCATGCATGATTTCCCCGCAATGATGCAAAACAGATTTGCTTTGTCGAGTAGATCCCCCTTGCATTGCAGCTAGAAACACACGACACGTTGCTGTTTCCCAACGTGGTTCACTTCCCCCGCTTCATGATTATTCACCATTTGTATCAGAATTTATGGGGTTATTTATGTTTCTACACAATTTCGAACAACTTTCTCAGAGCTGACATTCCATTTCATTGTTTTCCAAAGGGGTTTAACCGCGCTTATGGCGTGGCTTCCCTACTCTGAATGGATGATCGACATACGACTGACTTTGAAACAGAACCGTACCCCACGACACGCCAGTGATCACGGGCCGGACTATGCCGACTTCTGACATATTTCAGCGCTTTGGGGAGAGGGGTATATACCTCCTGCAACTTTGCAGAATATTGCGCAGGTCAGATGGAAAGGCATCATTATACGTTTTGCTTTGTTCGAGGTATGCTTCTCTGTAGAGAGAGAGGGGAAGGTATCCAATGATCATCAGTCCGATGAACTTAAGCACCTCACATTGCGAATCACTTTGGATCTCACGAATACAGATCTAGAGCGGGATGGATCTGGTGGCAGCATATATACCAAGAACTACGCACTAGCGCATCTGACATCTGGACTTGGGCTGAGAAGACGAGAAATTTATTAGATAAACGATGCACGATGATTGGAATGACGTCTTTGCTCGAGTTATATTCTTCAGAACTACACATATCCAGTGGTGGACCTTCCGGCACAGATATCGATACCATGCGCTGAGAGATTTGAGCATTCGATTGCACCGGGAGTTTTTTAAACCGATTTTATGGCTTCCAGTGCTTCATCTACACGCTAACCCCCCCAGTCTCTTCCTAGTGGAATATCCCTGCGCCTTTTCATACCCGCTGACGATGTGATTAGTTCAGCATCACCTGTGCCTACTCGACACCTGTTTTCTAAGAAGTCTCATCAAGACACATGTATAGTGCAGTACACAACTCTGTATAGTACATATGCATCCTTACGGCCTTTTTTCCGAAGTCATTGCACTAATTGATTTCCGGTTGAGGCAAATCTTCCCTTCCCCAATCGATCACTCGGTATCAAGCGAGCGAGAGTGACATGGCAGCTCTGCCTTCGAATGGAATCAGATGATCTCCTAGCATCTATTGGAACAATGCTAACACACATAATCGGCGAAATTCTGCCCTCTAGCTAACCTCGCCTCGCTCCTCTTTGACCACCTTGGGAAAGAAAGAAGATAAAAAAAACAAATATTTATTAGAGCAGTTCGTCATAACCACGCCGGGTACACGTATGAATTTCCAAAGAAGCAAGGAGCAAAGAATAAAAAAAGGGATTTCTCGCCACTTTCCTTTTGCTGTCATCATCGGATACTCCAACTACCCCTCCTCTTCTTCATTGCTGCTGACTGGCCACGATTCCTCGATGAAGAGTTTTTTTCACCCCCATCCTGTTGGCCAAAAAGTTTATTACGCAGCCTAGAGAATGCTCTCATTCCTAGAGATTCGGTGCACACAAGCTAGCACTATAGTTAGTCTGCAAACTTTAGGCGGAAATCAGACGACTGGACTGGTTTGCGAGAGGATGTCTTGCTTTTCCCCGCTAAACGATTCCATTAACTGTGCTGCGGCCACGCTGCACCGGGCCAACTTTACTATGGGATGAACTGTATTCTGTTCATCATCATCATGATGACCACTGCATCGAATGAAGGCGGCGGATCGAGATCGGAGCTGTTCTGGATGGGTTGAGAAAATGCAACCTTATCCCTTTGCCGGTAACCGGGTTTGGGCCCACAGATGGGCCAGCTTTTAAAATACACATCACACAACCACAATCCAGCCAAATGCCCCCAGAATAAATAGAAATACTCTACATATGGTGAAATTCATGAAAACAATTTCGTTTGGGTGTGAAACATAAAGCCTCATTGCAGTCCTCACACTTTATACTGGTTTTCATGCCTTCTCCACTACCACCCTGACTTCTTCTCCACCTGCAAAGGAAACAATCTACTCTACTCTCCATCCAAAGTGGGGAATGCATTCCTGGTACCTTTCGGCAGAGGGGCAGGGGGGTGTGCTTGGTAACTTGCCTGGTAGGCAGTGGGGGCAGGGCAGATTGTGTGGGGGGAGCCGACCGAGTGATTTTCTGTGAAGCCGGAATGCGGGAGGAACTTTTCATTGTTGATGGACTTCCAGCTTGCAGAAGGTCATGCACAATGGAGAGACGGAAGTCAAAGTGATCCACAGTGTGCTCTTTGTTTGCTGGCAGATCTCGATAGATTATAAGGCTGTTGATTAGGGCTGTCTCCAGAATCCAATAGAAAAGTGGATACCAATTGCGTCTGGATATGAGCTGTGTATCAAAATAGGTTCGATACTGGTCAGCTACATCCACTCCCACCTTGTGCTGGTTGTAGGCATCAACAATAACAGGTATATCAAGCTCTTTCTGGCGTTCTCCAGGAAGAAATGTGGAATTTGCTCCACTTGCATTGGTACTCTTGTTGCCTGGATGCTTTCTCATTCTCAGTACCAGTGAATCCTCACCACTTAGAGGGTGGATTGTTGACATCATGGTAACAGGTGAACTGTCCATCCATAGCAGGGTTGCAACCCCATCATTAACAGCTCCACTTCGAAAATGATATGGCAATTTGGCATTCTTCCCAACCTTTAGCTCCTTGGGAAATCCTCGAAACTGCTGCCTGCATGTGCCACAGGCTCCTATCCCCATCCGACGAAGCTCTGCCAGCAGAGGTTGTGTTGTGAAGAAGTTGTCCATGTATACATTGAAGGAGAGCTTTCGATGCCTCTGGTGCAAACGTCTAATTAAGTGGTGAACCATCTTTCCAGTGTCTGTAAGCTGTAACAGACGGGATTCTACATCAACAGGATCCCCTCCAACTGCATTTGATGATGGGTGGAACTCCCAGACATAGCCCTTCTCTGCCATGCAGAAAAACTTATATCCTTGACTAATTGGCTTGTTTGGCATCTTTGTAATGTGAATTGACCTGCCAGTGAATAGAATCATGGCTTCATCAATAGTAACATTGCTGCCAGGTACTCGGTACTGCTGCGAGAAAAACCGCAGTTGCTCCAGTAGAATATCCACCTTTGAATGCCAACAAGGTAGGCCTTCAGGAGTTTCAGTTGGTGAATTGTATGGAGAAACATGAAAGAAGCGGCGGATCTCCTGAAAGCGAGTCTTGCCAAGGTAGGCAGCTGGTGGTAATCCATCCTTGGGAAGGTAAACTCCATCCTTCATCCAGTACCTCTCAGGAGGAACTCCAATCAGACCCATATGAATTTGAATTGCCAGCCAGAGATAAAGATCCTCAGCAGTAACTGGCTGCCAGGAACGCTGCCGCTCCTTCTCTGGCCCAAGAAGCTGCTGCTGGGCATAGGAATTGGTGTTGGCTACAAGCTGTCCCATAATGGAGTTGGTAAGAAAGAGATTGAAGATTTGAATTGGAGTAATGGCATCCAGCTTGGAGAATGAGATGGGCAATCGGTTCCATCCTTTGTGAGGAGGGACAACTGGTTGTAAAGGGTCAAATGTGGGAAGCTTAGGAAGATCTGGCAAATTTTGAATCGGTTTTTTGAGTGTTTTCTTGCGCCGCTTGGCCGAGTGACCAGCTGTGATCGACCCGGCTGGCTCAATATATGCCTCATCTGTGGAGCTATAATTATCGTCAAGGTTGAGCATTGCAGGTGGAGCTTCAGTAGTGATTGAAGACACATCAGGTATAATGACAGGTCGATGCTGTACCACTGTAGGAGGTGGTGGTGGTTGGGAGGAGGTGTGCTTTGGACCAGAGTGATTGTCCATGATGCGACGCTTGGCACTTTGTTTTTTGATATTTTTTGGTGAGGATGGTGGAGATGAGAGTATAAGTGGTGGGGGTAGGTAGTTGACATTAAGGTTCCGAGGTCTGAGGGCTTCTCTGCTCATGGTTGTTGTGGTGTGGTAGATGGGAAGTAGGAAGGTGGTTGCCGCTGGGCTGAAGGATGGTACTCTCACAATCTCCAAAGTACTGCTATTTATATGCAACTCAGCACCACAGAACTTGTCACACTGCCACAAGAATTTGTAAATAGAAGCTTCTATTAGTTATCTTTCAATTCATAATATTCTAGGGGGGGTTTAAGTTGGTGGCTGTGTTGTTATAAGCAACAAGGCGCAGCATACGCGAAAGTGGGCCCTTTCGTGGGCCCAATACCGGCGAAGGGATAGTATGATTTCGATTCCAGCTATCGCGATATCGGGTCGACGACCGTGGACTTGCTCATAACTAAGTATGACTAGCTTCGGCATTGTGGATGGCTCATATATCTCTGATCGACTGCACAGAATATATAGCACCTAATATATATTGATAAACACTTCCCCATCTTCGGAAGCGAAAGTGCGTGTGTCCATACGTCTTCGCCCGTGGGCTTCTTTGCATCCGCCTTTCCGTCTATCGCACAGAAATATAGGGTAATATCTTCCACACATCACCCTGATTGTGGGATGAACATATAAGACCGACCCGGCAAAATAATTTTATCGTCTCCCCTCTTGTTCCAAAGGATATATAATTGTTTTTTCATCAATGGACGTACATGCATGGAATTCCGGAAGGTGTTACCGCATTAAACATGTGAAATACAGTATGAAGCACATACATTGTGGGATATGACTGTTTCAGCAAGATCTCAATCGTCTCCACAACGTCAGGATGAAACATGATTCATAAATACCCATTACGTATGCATAGTACTATATCCACCCCATTCCACCAACCAGTAAATTCGCCAAAATCCGATCGCGAGCTTTCGAAAGAGGGGTACCACAAAACAAGCCTTTCCCGCCACCCGCAACAACAAAAACACCTCATGCTGTATCAGTTTAATATATTTTCCACATGTTCGCATCATGCATCTCTCGGGTTACACCTACTAGCACCTACTAAGTGTCAAAATCCAAGGGAGATATAGTTTTCGGTAAACTGCATGTAACAATGAATACATGGCCCGTTTCTGCCTTAAAGCCAGACATTTTTGCGAGTGACCATCAATGTGGAAGCAACAACATGCAGGGCCCACATATCACACATCACCTCGCAGGTGGGCAGATCCGGAATTAATGGGAAAATCCCCGGGTGGGTTCCTAGAATCTCGTATGAGTCGTATGGGTATGCGCCTAATTGTAGATATGCACCCCCCACGTCTTTATCCTACACTTCACAGCAACATTTTGATCTGCTATTCATAGACTTTATCTATAGCTAGGTGCCAGTGCCTTCCCACCCAATGGCTTTCTTCCGGGACTTTTTTTGGCAGAGACATACAATAATGCTCTTGCCTAGACCTCCCAGTGCAACTGCCTGAAGGAATATTATTTCCATTGGAGATTACTCACCGCTCTGGATAGCATTTGATAGGTCCGCCTAATCTGACGCGATGAGCGGGGTCTTGGGGATGCGGCATCTTGGGTTTTGGTGGTGGAGAATGCGGAGGCGGCGAACGTCATTTGAATATGATGGTTGAGTTATTGTGAGCTCATGCCACTACTGTCATTTCCTGATATATACGTTCACCATATGCACTTCGCGATCTGGCCCGCCAGTACGATTCCTACTACTTCATGCTTGATAAACTCCATCACAAGCACGTGTTTATCTATTTGTCGAAGACAGGGTATTTCACCAGGACCTTGGAAACCTTGTCCAGAAAGTAGTCACTCGACATTTCGTCATATACACGCATGTTTCTTTACTATTCACTCTTTAATTATTTCTAAATAATGCATTCACACGGTCTGACTCTTATCCCAGATTACACGCGTCCCGCTGAGTCAAGAAACCCAGGGAAAGAACCTGGATCACATTTCATCACTCGTTGTATCAAAAGTTGCTTTTGTTGCGATATTGAAGGGGAGAACCGAGTGTATAGATTAAGGTACAGAGTCAAGAGAGTGAAGAGAGAGAGAGAAGGAGAAAGACTCGAGATATATACAAGAGAGTGGTGGCGACTATTGCGTAACCTTTGCCACTCTTGATTTCCAAGCAACAGCTTTTGTTACTATGTGATAGGGGAGAACCGTGTGTATAGACTAAGATACAGAGAGAAGAGAGAGAGGAGGCGAGAGACTCGAGATATATACAGGAGGCATCAGCCCCGGTTACAGCCAGCTGTATCAGACCCTTGTACATATGTAACAGCTTTTGTTGAAATATGAAGGGGAGAATCGTGTGTATAGTCTAAGGTTACAGAGATAAGAGAGAGAGAAGGAGAAAGATTCCAGATATATACAAGAGAGTGGTGGTGACTCTTGCGTAACCTTTGCCACTCTTGATTTCCAAGCAACAACTTTGGGACATCTCGTCTCAGAAGTTGATGCTTAACTGGGGGCCTCACTGCGAGCTCAATCAAAGCTCTTAAGTTCGAAGACAACAGAGATGAAGCAAGAAGCAGCGACGTGTACTAATTTAAATTGATTACTAGAAGCAAGGAAGCAGTGATAACTAAATATGAAAGTGGGGAAAGCATATGGCGAAAGTGCTATTTCCATTCCATCACCACCACTAACAAATTTTTACAGCCCTAGTCTTCCTTCAGAAGCTTGTTGAAAGGGTTTCGAGCCTTATTGAATATTCTTGCTTGGAACGGGGTATCACCTTTTATTATCTCTTCGATTGGGTAGAGCATGGATTCAAGAACCATCGTATGATTTCCCGATGGACGTATATAGCAGGTTATGGAGGCAAATCCACTTCAAACAGGATTTTTGCGTCCACATATCCTCACTGAGCACCTGGAAGATCTGACGTTACTGAAAAGTAGGTGCCCGTGAAAACGTCCAAGTTTTGGGGCGCGACGTTCATTCTCATAGTAAAAATGTGCTTCCCAGCGTGTGCCTCTGACACATTAGTAAACGTCCTCGAAAGCTTCGGGCAGCCGTTTGGAATATAAAAAGATGGGAAGTTTTAGCCTCTAATTAAAGATATGTCGTATTTGTATCCGTGGTTGTATGGCATGATTAAGGATGAGATTTTTGTTTTGAATCATACTTGCATTGAGACCTTGAGGCCTGTGCCAGACAAAGGGGTATCAGAGTAGTAGGTGATTTTACCTAACTATATCGCGTTAGTTATTCGAAACCATACAGTCGTTGATGGAGGGATGAATTATTACTGACATCAATATTAGACCACGCCTCATAGACCTTTTTCCCCACTGGTGAATTGACTACCATCAGATCCCTTGCTGAAATATTGCTGGTAATTCCTTGATCCTCCGGATTCTCCGAAGACATAAAGGACCGTATTTTGTGATATCAAAAACCCTATTTAGCTGAGATGGGGGACCTCGCAAAACAATGCCCATTGAGTGTAGTTTCGAAGAGTACACAAGTGCCCGTTGGTTTTCCAATGTAACCCAACAATCGGAAATTCCCAATGATATCCTGCGGCAGAGTGGCCAATGTTCTGAAGCGATAAAATCGACCAGCCGGCGACCTAAAGGTTCATTAACTAGTCAGCCTGGCCCCACTAGGAAAGACACTCTTGACATAGAACGGACCGTTCAAGGGCCATATCTGACCATGGAGGCACCTTTGCACTGCGGTGGCGGCGGAGGGTTGTGGTGATTGTATACGGGAAACGAACGGTAGTGCGGACGCCTGCAGATCACAGGCGGTGATGTACGGGGTGCTGAAATTTGGTAGATACCGGAATTTAAGAGTTGTTACGGTGGTAGAGATGTGGTGGAATGATGCAGAATGAAGGTAAGCTAGAAACCTTAACTTTCTTTTTTGCCCTACTAAGTACCAAGTACTTAAGTACATACTTAGTATGTACTCGTACTAATAGACTTCATGTGCTCTCACCAGAGCAAACTTCAGGTTATGCATCATGTATACAATAGTTAACAGGAAGCAATTTTGGTTAACTTTCAACTCGTCTTCTCAAGCCCAGAACGAATAATATTCGAATAACACAGAAGCCGATCGCGAAAGAAAGTCGAGGCAATCGAAACTCACACCTCCCGGAACCAAAATTCCCGAAAACCAATGGACTTGTACATGTGGAGTAGTCCAACCATTGGTGATAATTTATGATGGTTACCACATCGTCTTGCAGTCCTAGGCCTCAGCACAATACGAACCTAACGTTGGAGCTCAAATTGAGATTCAATCATCTGGTTAAACGCTCAGAGGTAACACAAAAATAGTTCTCACAGGAACGAACGATAAGATATGTAGGTATGAGACTACCGTAAGAAGTGTGAACTTATTTTGTATGTCAAATAATGAATAGAAGTATTTGTGACCAGAATCATACTCATAGTATTGTCCACCCTAACTAAGTAGGCTCATTATCATTTATTAAAATATATACAATAGACATCAGCGTATAATCTCATGAGCTCAGTTGTCAATCCACTCTGGATAATACGTCGCCCCAGCAGTACCGCCAACATAATTTGCGAGGATAGTTTCAGATAACCAAGAATCAAGTAACGCTTGCTCAGCCGTCGGGCGATCTTGTGGCATCGGTTCTAGAAGTCACTTAACGAAGTTGATGGCGGAGGAGCCAACTCCCCGTCTCTTCTAGCGGAAATCCCATCCTTCTCTCAACGTAGCCTACAAGCCGATTTCGCCCGCAAACGGGACTACCTTGGTAAGCACCTCATGAGTTATAACCCCCAGGGACCAGATATCGACGGAGTTAGTGTATTCAAATTTCGCGTCGCTATCGTCCTCGTTCGATTGGTGGCATCCTCGGACTTCCGGTGCTGCGTAGTTTTTTGTATATGCCTGAGTATGAAGAATGGTGTTTTCGACAAGCCGTTTCGTAAGGCCGAAATCGCCTATTTTAAGCCATAGGGGCGATTCGTTGTATACAAAGATGTTCTGCCATAAGTTCCCAGCCAAGGGTTAGGGTTTACCGGTTAAAATTGGGTGAAACCCTAACCCGTGGCTAGGAACTTGAAAATTTGGCGAGTAGACGTCAGCCTTGTTTGTACCTCGGCAAAACTGACCTGAGGCTTTAGATCGCGATGAACAAAATTCAGTTCTACCATGATATTCAATCCCTAAATTTATCAAAGTTGTTAATTAGGGCCTTCAAGGGGGTAATTAATTTATATCTCTAATATTTGTTTGGTAATGACCTTGGAACTCTTCTCACCTATGCACGGACGGGAATATAAGTATAGTGCGTCTGGTCCCAGACCTGTAAGTCAGAGGTTGCCAGCAGTGACACCAATGATGTCCAGTATCTATACCTGTAGTTTTGTGCACAAGCTTCCAACACCTCTGTAACAGTTAACAGTACTCACAGTTCTATAGGGTTACAGAGCAATCTCACTTCTCCAAATATTAAATAATGTGCAGATAGACAATGAAGAAGGTGACTGACTGCAAGATAAAGTTTGAGCTGTTCGCTAAAGAATGTTTGGACATTCCTCTGTCCCGTTCACCGGGCTTCCTCAAATTTCCGACTTACAGGTTTGGGGCCAGACGCACCATACGCCCCAAGGTCGTCATGTTCGAAATATTCCATGGCTAAATAGACATGGTTTTGTTCTTCAAACCACCCGAGAAAACGTACAAAGTAAACCAGGTGCTATACATGATGGGGTTAGAATAATGTTGTTGAATCCGAGAAATATGTGGGGCATTCTTACTTTTGCAATTGAAAGTTTTGCCATTGCCAATAGCTCTCGGTTGTAGTCCCAAGGCATGGATTTCTCACAGCTTTCACCGCTCTTAGCTGCCCCTTACATTCTTTTTCCAGCCAAACCCGACTGAAACTATCTTCTCCAATTTGTTTTACCCGGGTCCATGTTTCTTCAATTTGAAGAGGTTTCCCTCTGTTTTCCGGATTAGGTCCGACTGAGATATGTTTGGTGTGGCTAGTATGGAATACAGTATCTAGCTTGTAATGATCGATCAAGTCAGAAACCGAAGCTGATACAGTTAATTTTCTGGTTGACGTCGACTTCAGCCTCGGGATAGGGCTTTGGAGTTCTAGTCTCTAAGGCTACGGCACAAGTTAGAAATTGATTAATTGTGAATTCTAAAGAGCAACCATATGCTATCTTCAGAGAGTAACAATGTTTGCACCAGTCCGGACGGTCTCGGTCTGAGGTACGGGCCAGTCCATCCCGGTCCATCAGAGAGGTTGCATTGGACTGGTCTAGACTCGGACAGTTCCAGTCTGGGCTGTAAATTTGGCTGATCTTTGGTGGATGGTCCCGGTCTAGGGTAGGAACTAGACTAGCCTAGTCAATTAGGGAGGTCGCTCTGAACTGAACTAGACATGGACAGTTCCGGTTCGGATTGGTCCATCCCCATACGGGTGCAACCATTGGAGAGTAACTTCTTCGATGCATAGGAGCCATCCCCACGTTCGATCTCTTCTTTCTTCTCCTTGAATCTCTCCACTCCGGCGTCTTCAGAGAGTAACCCCTTCGATTCACGGGAGTCAATCTCACATTCAATCTTCTTCCTGCGTCTCTGCCTTTCCTCTTCCAGTCCAGCGTTTTTAGAGAGTAATTCACGGGAGTAAATCTTACGTTCGATCTTCTCCCTGCGTTTCTGATCAAGTATGACTGTATCTCACGTTCGATCTTTTTATCATTCTCCTTGCGTCTCTGAATTACCTCTTCCACTATACAAGGCAACCGTTCGACATCTTCTCTTCTGTACGTTCTTTTTTGGCGTCCCAACCTTCTCTCTATTCTCATCACGCTCTCTATGATTCTTGTGTTTCATAAAGCTATTCTCGCTGTAGTGACTTTCGTCTCCCGGAATCTTGGGCAATTTTGGGGGAACATTCGGAGCTTTCTGCTGAGGGGACACAAATGGCGACTCGGCACCCCCAGTCCGCCGACCACCAGAACTAAACGGTGACCGACGGAGGTCTCCTGAAGTGCCTACCGTGGCTTCAACCTCCCAAGATTTGAGGTCTGGTTGTGACCGTGGCGCTTTGGAACTTTGTGATTGGCCTTTCGTTAAGAATCTTTTTAATCCTTTTAATACGGTTGTCTCGGACCACCGACTCACCTTGATGGAGGTTGAGGGTGGTGCATAGAGGCCCTCTTGGGTAGTACCCTTGAAGGTTTCACTCCTAACGTCGAAGTCGTGAAGCTTCAGAACCATTTTGTTGACCTTCCATTAAGCCCCTTTTGTATTCTGTTGATGCGGCTGGCTCGGGCCACCGACCCATGCTATGAAATAGTGAGGGAGTCCTTGTCTCGTGACGGTTGTCGGGTTCTTTGGCCGCATTCTTTGAATTAATCCTAGGTCGCAATGTTGTGCGCTGTTTGTTCGGCCGTGGCACACTTTGATCTAAACTTACACCCCTGGAGAAGCTTTGTTTGACTAAAGGACTGAGTCGTATGCCGTCATTATGTAACGCTCTCTCGTCATCCTTATGGGGGTCAGTAGCTGTGATTTCTCATCCTTGGACTTTGTCGTTCCGTCGTCCTTGAGGAGGTAGTTAGGGATTGCCGGAAGACTTGTAACACGTTTGTGAGTTAGCCCTGGACTAGGATTTTTCCTGCTTCCCACCCCGGATGTCACAGATTCTAGTTCGTTTACAGGAATCCTATGTCTTTTTGCAGTCGAGGGTGCCGAGGGTGGAAGTTCAAGCCGAATGTTCGACCACTTACCAAATTTGGTGGTAGTGAGGTTTCCGTTCTCGAAATATAGTGGCTTGTTGGTGGTATGCGAGAGTACAGTCTCCGTGTTTCAATCTTTTCCTCATTTGGCGCGTCTGTCGTGACTGTGGATGGTGGTGGAGGTGCCCTCGGGGTCTACGGCAGGTGTACCGACTTCCATCTAGTTCAGTCACCCAGCACTTAGATATGGTAACCTCCCTAGAGTACTCACAATCACTATATGATGTGGGAGGTGGTCGAAATGAGGTACGTGAGACCTGGACTTTCCTTCAAGTTCAGCAACTCAATCACTTAGATATGATAATCTCCCTAGAGCACTCACAGTCATCATCCGATGAGGAAGAAGTACCACCAGCTGAACTACCATATTCTGCTGCATTGTTCACCCCATCAAAGGAATGTTTGTCATTGAGTGATCTAGACGCGGACCTCCGAAACACCTTTTGAAGAACTGGAACATCTTGATGGGTATAACAGTACCGAATGCTAGCAGATGATACGCCCTCGTAGATATATCGATACTGGATTCGACAAATAGCGTAGATCCTGAAATCCACACCATGAGTGCCCTAGGCACTGGATCTACGGCCTAAGAGTGATGGTGAAGTGGTGATCAAGAGCTGAGATCCATGTACATGTCGGTGAGGCCCGTCAAAACTAGCTCAATGCTGTTTGGGCACGGACTGATGTTGGTTATAACGCTACCATACCTGCATACCGTTATACCGGTAGAGCGCTTGGCATGGCGAAATGACTCCTCCACAGTGGAGAAGTCGCTGCTCCACCGTACGGATCAATGTCAAAGTCACTGTGCCACGCCAAGCACGCTACCGATATAACCCGATTCTACGGTATATGCTACCTATGAACTCTTTTGGGGACTTATGAGAAGTATAAATAGCTTTGAGGATACAGGAACCGGTATTAGTGACTTGGTTGCTAGCTGCACTATATATAAATGGTTTTTCTCGCCTCCGAGATACTTTATATAATCACTGCTCAACCATTCCACACACAACTGCTCTCTATTTGGTAGCAAGCCCAACCACTACCTCGACTTCTTCAACATCTTCCCCCGCAATTCCCAAGAAATTTTTGCCAGTTTTTTGTTGCAAAGGTCAACCAACCCAATTGGAAGTGTTGCATGAGACGAGATATATGATTGGCCTGCCCCGACTCGTCTTGTCACAACCATTTGATCTCGTTTCCCCCTAAGATCGCTCGGGTCCCAGACCCTAAAAAGGGGAAAAAGTATGTCTCCGGATCTCTTCAAGTAGCTCCATCGGGAAGTCAACCTTAAGGTGGATAGAGGTATTTAGTAGTGTAGTCCGTTAAGACTCTTCTTAGAACATATATCATCACTCACAAGTACCCGGGAGATCAAGGGAATCGGGCCGGGGATATCTCGTCTCATCAAAAACACGATCCTATTCCGTCTTGACTCGAATTCTGGGATAAGTAATCGCCGGGCTAGTTTGTCTTTCGTTGTGCAACGCTAGAATCCATCTAGAGTAGACCTGTCCTCACAAGTTATATCCCTTCGCCTTACAAGATCACGGTCCCAATAAATGAAATATTAACGGTAGTGGTGATCTTTGCGATGTCCAGGACACATTCCAATGATACCATAACTCTGTTTGCCCTCGGTCCGGTACAGCCGAATACACTGATCTGATCTGATCCAAGCGAGATCCTCCTTTCGATGTGCAGGACAGCTGAGTGATTCAGCTTCGTGTCACGACGAGCCTAAATTATGCAATTGCTCGGTTATTCTGCAGATTATTCTAGCCAACTTAAATACCGCAGAACATACAAGAAGGGGTTGATCGAACTTATCTGAGTTGTTCTAACCCATGAATAGACCCCTGAATGGGACAAGCAGAAAAAAAGGTCAAATTAGTTTTGCACCACTCACTAAGAGGACTATTGAGAGCCAGTAATTTAATTGCTGGTAAAGAATTTAGTTCAAAGTCTCAAAAAGGCTTGAGCGAGATGCTTCAATATATCTCTTTTACAAGTTTGTTGGCTTTGCTTCACTTCTATACATCTCTTTTACATGTCAGTTGGCTTTGCTTTGCTTCTATATATCTCTTTTACAAGTTGGCTTGGCTTGGCTTCTATATAAATGAATAAAAAACTGGCTTTGCTTCGCTCGAAGTATGCTGCTAACTATTTTCTCAATACCTACACAGTATACTCTACCAAATGAAGCAAAAACAACTGACTTGTAAAAGAGATATCCAGCAGTACTTATTTGTTTATAGGCAAAGCTAATTTACATATTTTCACTTGTCCCATTCATGAGTCCATGAATGGCGGTACCGTTCGCCCTGCTCATGGATGGGCGGCTACCACGAATGGGTCAGAACAGAGCTCGTCCGAATCCACACATCGACAGAGGCAGAGACGAAGAATTCATGAAGATCTGCATCTGAAAGCGAAAGATCATCACTATTTTGAATTCGCCCCGCCAAAAGATCGCCAATGACGAAAAATCGTCGTGGTTGGCTTTTCTTTTCAGCAATTCGACTGCTGTCTTTGCTGCTTCTCCGAGTGCTCCAAAAATCGGGGGAGCGCGCATTGCGGCTGTTGGATTGATCGCCGTCGGTTAAAAGATTCCGACTGAGAGAGAATAGCGTGGAGGTTACTTAGTGAAGTTGAAGTTAACGTTGTGCACGTGAGCACTGAACACAATACCGAAGTGCATGTGAATTCCGCTCCATGAACAATATTAAAGTGAGTGGAGGATTTCCTGTGATTCCATGGACCCGAATAAACCCCCCAAATAGAAACAAAACCCCATCTACTCGATAGGTATAGAAAATCTTTTAAGAGAACATGGCATTTCTGTATGTTGCTATATTCGCGTAAGGGAACAGGCTATCAAACTCCACGAGGTCTTTCGGGGAAAATTTGATGCTGGCCATCTCGATGTGTCGACGTCCTACTGACCATACTGTTTACCTGTTATTACACAGAGTTTCTGCAAATAAGAAGGGTCGTAATTCTGGGACCGTACGATTCAGCATGCTATTTACTTTTGATAGCCAGCATGAAATTGAGTTTGAGTCAGTTGGACGCCAGGATGACACACAACACGACAAAATGACCAAGTGGGATGTTACTGATATTGGTAGCGGCATACCGGAGGTCGATGAACAGAGAAATGCTTCTCTACACTACTAAATTCCTTGTTTAAGGGGACATCGCGTCTAGATCCCGGCCTTGAAGCCATGAGACAGGCTTTCAGAGATACAACCGCTGTTGCTTTAACTGTAGCAACAGGAGTTGGCCCGAACTCCAAACTGTAGGTACACATCCTATATCCAGCGGCATAGCTAACATACTTCTCAGTATGAAAGCAAGAAAGAAAGTCATGTTCAACGCTCCACCAACAGATTTACTAGATCCACCAAGCCCCCTTGATAACTCAGAAAAAATAGAGGACTTATGTTTAGCGATCCATGAAACAGTGAACACCGACTCAATCGGGGTTATTACTGCGGAGGAAGGGTGTGATGGCGTTTATGTCCTGTAAATCCGTTTTCCCCATGCTATATTCGCGAGACCATCTCTCTGGACAGCCTTCTTGAGCATGGAACCCTTGAAGTTCGAGATAGGCTAAAACTTGGAGTGGCGCTGGCAACAGCAATGATGCAGCTCCATACCACAAAATGGTTCGGCGAGAGTGAGAGTTGGGGGAGACGGGACATATTCTTCCCCCAGGAGACCGCGAATTTTGAACCAGTTGGTGGAGAGGCTGTTTCGATTCGGAGGCCGATCATCGACAATCCATTTGTGCGTCAAGCATTCAGCATACGGCCGCAAAACACTACCAGGTTGACCAATTCTGAGTTGTTGGCATCACTTTTTGTGCGATATGATAGAAGCGTGTTTTCACTTGGCATCGTTCTGATAGAGCTTTGGATTGGAAAGCGTTTGGAAGATCTCCCAGAATACCTGCAGATTGTTAATAGTGGCCAAAACACTGACACTGCACAGTACGGATCTGCATCCCTTCTGATCGACAAAATCAGGGAGGAAGCTGGTCCTATGTACGGCGATGCAGGTAAGTCGCTTCTCGGCACCATTGTGTTTTATCTAACCGTTCCTTCAAGTGAGACGATGCATTCGTGATCTAGACTACCCTAAGAACAGCCTCGACGATAAAGATTTCAAGACCGAGGTTCAAGCAATGGTGGTGGCCGGGCTGGAAAGGAATTGGAAAGCTTACATCGATCAAGAGAGCCAGGAACAATGAAGCAGTCATTGTTCCATATGTTGCTTTCGCCCCCCGACAACGTCTCTTAGGTTGCACTCATGTTCTCTGGGTCTAGTATCTTAGCTCAGTTCATTCTTATTCTCGCCTCGAGCTTTAATTGTCTCATTGACTTTTTATTACTAGTTAGGAATTTGATGAAACCTATTCTATCTATAAGATTTACTCAAGTTGGCTAGTTTCGGGATGCGTTTTGATAGAGTCCAAGTATATAAATGCATGAATCTTCACTACAACCAATGATCTTTCTAAGTGCACAGGGATTCAAAACATCGTACGAGGGTATGGTTAACTGCAATCACTACCTATAATCAACGGCAGTGTTATTGCAGGAATTATTCACAATATCAGGTTCGGCATTGAAGAGCGAGAATATGTGGTGGTATTTTAACCGAGGACAATTCAACTATGTTAAATGACAGCATCCGCATAGGTTTGGTCGGCATTATGTCTGTCATTGATTGCAATCCCCCCCCAACAAAGAGGGCTGACGGAAGAGTTACACAATTCTTATACGAATGAACTCACCTAAGCTAGACCGTGGGTAAGATAGCGGAGGCTGACTATGGCCAAACTCTGAGGCTAAAGCGTGTGGGCTATGAGCATGAAAAGCACAAGATGATGTCGTGAAGGGAGATGTCGTGAGGCTCTGCGGCCCGACCCGCTCTCGGAGACTAACTAGTGCAACCCTACCCTAAGCCCTCAAACTTCCTAGCAAGACACTTAACCACCAAAGTACTAACTGCTTAAGTGGTTTAAGTGGTCAGCACGACGCGGAAAGATCACTATCGATATCGATTATTACCAGTTCACAATCCTGGCGCAGACCGCACAGCCGACCCCAATATATCCGAGTGGTGACAAAGTTCAAAGTTGAACATAACTGTCCCGCTGTTCTAGGTTTTGCTAATTTCAACATCATCAAAAACTACTAAAGTACCTACACAGAGAGGCTCGCCAAGAAAGCTACAGACAACGGCCTCTGCATACAGTAATCATTAGAACGCATCTAATTCTCACCAAAATACATATGGTCATCATTATTCACACCATAACCCCCCCCCTCCCCCAAACTCCAACCAGACAAAGCAAAACAACACCAGATTAACTACATCCTCCCCTCCCCTCCCTCTACGCTCCAACACAACCCATCATCCTCACCCTCAAGCCACGACCCACCCGTGCCAGCTCCTTCACATCCCCACCCCAAATCACGGTACCCGCATCGGTACCTGCGAAATCGGTGGCGTAAGTTCTCCCATCGTAATCGGGATTACCGGCGACTCCGGTGCAGCCAATTCCAATCTCAAACCACACCTCCGACTCCGAAAACTCCCCATCCCATTCTCAACCTCGACCACACGTTCCTCTGGCTGCTCAACATCTTCGCATAATAGTGAGGCAACAGGCATATCATACAACGAGCTAACCGGCAACGAATCATACCAATCCACGATTTCCTCCGCAATCCTGTCGAGTGCCTCATCTACTGGAACGGGAGGAAGTTCCTTCGTAAGTAATCGTATTGTTTTCCGCTGCTGCTGCAGAAGTAGGTCCATGGCTTCCATCTGCAACATGGACTTATCGATTACTGCTTTTTGTTCGTTGATAAATGCAGATTGCTGGTCGAGGAGGTATTGTGTTGTGCCTAAGAAGGGGATGGAAGGGAGGGGACGAGAGAATAGTGTTGGTGCTAATGTGCAGCAGCGTGGGGTCGGGGAGACGGTCGCGGGTTTTGAGTTGTGTTTTGGGTTTTTGGAGGATGGGGTGGTGATGACGGGTGGGCAGGTGAAGAAGGAGACGCGGACGCAGTGGAAGATGTTGTCCATGGTTTGTAGGGGTTATGATACTGGTGTTGAAGAGAATGAGAGAAATTGTATCATGGGGTGAATTCTGGCTTATGAGAGGTGTGGATTTTTGTGTCTTTGTTTGCGGATTTTTGCACTTTGAATGTCAAAGAACAATAAGAACGATGTCACTGCCACTGGTAATGGAATTTCGGATATTAACCCCCACCCTGCAGGATTTTTTTCCACCGCTCTGGGTATATCTATGCGTCCAAGGGCGAGATCCAAGGAAGGCATGTAAGAAGATTCCAAACGTTCTATAGATGCCGTACAACCCTATCTGTAGTGGAAGGTCAGAATTCCATAAAACTGACACTTCGTTTACGCAGGGGCTTGCAGGGAATCTTTCAATGCCATTTCATGATTCAGGTTTTGCATCGTTTCAACACGCGAATCAAGCCAGTCAGTTGGGCTGAGGAGGAACGAATATTATGGAATATCACTCCAGGTTTTCCAGAGATGTCTGAATGCTTGAACGCCGTAATTAGACTCATTGTTTTTACGCAGTCTATCTTTGGTCATATATTATAGCAATCACCACTTTCATCCAGTGGGCCACCCTAGGAATGCGCCATAAATACCCCTTACATTTCGTACCCGGGAGCCACCCATTCCTCTGGACATGACACGCGCTTGAGAAAGCCTAGCATCTTTTGACATCTCTGCCACGTGGTTTTGATGGTGGCTTGCCGTCCTAAGGATAGAGCCCCCACTTCTTCTTGGATCTCACATTTCTACTTACATCCGTCTTTGATCCGGGCGATGGAAGATGGTTTTCCGCATATGGATTCCGTTACGGCACCAGGGGGAATTTCTAGTGCTACCTGATAAATCAGAACAGTTGTGCACCGAGTTCGCCTGTATTACTGATTGTCTGTGTATTGATATAAGTCATTCGAGCTCCTATGCAGAAGGTGAAATTTTCAAGAGAAAATTTAATGTACCTCACAAACCATCGGTTCTCATGCTTAGATACCTCCCGCATGATCCAAAAAAAATTCAGACAGTCGCAGAAGAGCTCAGCCGTTTGGGCGTGATGGACACCACGGATTTAGTTAGAACACCACCACCATCAGCAGCAGCAGCATACACGTTTTTGGAATGGGATAGGAGATCCAGATGCGAAGAATTCGGTGTCTTTTGGGATAGTCTGTTATCCCGTAGAGGAGAAAAACACGAGCATGCAATTTACCTAGTCAAAAGCCAACTCCTGGCCGGACGTATTGGAAATTATCCGGCAGCTCAAGGAGTCATGTGTTCTTCCTGGCGGGAGTCTTTAAGTATATGTAGGTAAAGATCTATGTTACACCTACCACGCGGCTTTCTTCAACTCCTCAGTCTCATCGAGGAGCACCCAGAACATCAACGAAAGCAATGGCAATCAAAAATTATAACACCGAAAGATCCTAAAGCCTTTCGCAAAGACCCTTGACCATCTTTGTGCAATGATGGCTGGGTCTTTGGAACAGCACTGCTACTTGATCTAGCGAGTTCGTGTTAAGGTAAGTATGAAGAAAAAAGAGGAAGGGTGGAGAGGAGGGTTTATAAAGGAGGGGAGGCAGCGTCGGCGAAATCTATGGATACTTTGCTACTTAGGGTTGGGTTGAAGTTGAGTGTATTGAGGAAAAGTACTGTACATGAGTACCCTTGTAAAATGGCACAGGTGGAAAACCCGTATTTAGTGTGTATTGACACACCGACAGAGCCGAATATCGCTTGAATTCGGTGTATGCTCCGTACTGATCTTGCGGAGAAACGGTCTCGGAACGTACCCACGGCGTGTATTTGGGATACTTCGGTTCTGGCAGTGTTTTCAACCCTTGGTTTTTCACTACGGTACACAAGGTATCATTACTTCGTCGTCATTCAACCCGCACTCAATTAAGCACATCAATACATCATGTATCAAATCTCACGCTCTTAATCCATTTTATTCCCAGAATCCCACAACCATTGCTCTCGTTAACCAGATATTCTCCTTGGTCGCAGGCTCTTTCTCCGCTGTGCGAACTTGCAAGTCTGCGGAAGAGAGAATTGATTTATGTGTGCTTGCAAAAACCCGTATGTATTCGTGTTACATACTCGGGACACATCATCATCGTCAGTATGCCACAGCAGTGATTCTCTTCACCGGAGAAGTGCTCATTAACGTAGGAATCCTTTTATTACGAGAGACAGCCGAACTCCATATAGCGCACAGGTGCTATATTCTCCACCTAGCTCCGTTTCCATAGCGAGAGTAGTCTCCTGTTAGTTAACCATCTAATGTGCGTGCAGCGCGCTTGCGTTTCGATAGACAGCTAATATATTTAGACCAGGTTGCTGCAGGTTCAGCCAGCGTTATTGCAGGCATTGATACCCACCAAATGTAAGAACAGCGATCTCGGTACCTAGTATCTGCCTGCTGTCAACCATAGGTAACTCTTTCTGAGTAACAAATGTCAGTTCCTGTCAGGTGCGAGGGGGTATATAATATCACTCGCCCTCCATTCTCTATCAACTGAGTATCTCGCGATGATATTATCTATCCTCATCCTCTAGGCCTATCCTCAACCAGTAACAACTGCCGCGTCTTCCCTGGCGACAAATCCTGGTCCAAAAAACCCAACTGGAATACCCTCAACAAAACCGTTTCTGGCGTCTCATCGGCACCATCCCCACCGGCTCTCCCTACCACGATCCAAACCATGCTGAGAAATTCGCGTTTCTACAGAAAAATTAGCGCGATCCCGGATTGCAGTAGTATCTTTATATACCACCACACGTTGGGGTAGTTAACATATGATCTGTCACTCAATCCCGAATCCCACCCAATATTGTTCTCGAGTTCGTGCATACTACTCACACCAACGGTCCCATGTTTTCTACCCTAGTACCTCACAGAACACCAGGCCCAATACGCGTTATATCCATCGAATACCAGCTGGAAGGATACATTGAGCTGAGATGAGTCGGTGTGGTGAGGGGTGATGTAGAAAAAGACGAAGAAGCAGCAGAAGAAGAAGGATGGAAAGGAAGGCACAACCATAATTCTATAGGGCATAACCCTAAACGTTCTTCCAACTTACTCGAGTGACAGACCATGTCACAATGACACAGACGCCATTTCTGATCCGGATAGCACCCGCGGGGGTTGGATCATAGCAAGGCACTCTGGAAACACCGCTTCCGAGTCGATTTCACACGTCCTGTGAATAAGTACTTAGGTATTTCGCGTGTTGCCCTAACATGAGTACGTTACTCGAGTACCTCGTTATGACGCAGACGCCTGGTCAAGGCTATGATCGGGATCATAAACATTCCCATACCCATTCTATAGTATAGCACACAACCTCCCACCTTGCTCTCGTGCGTCGGCTGTCTGAGCTTGCGAAGTCAGTTGACGGATGGTTAACGAGCGCACTCCCACCTCTCTATTAGCCAAAAAAAAACATATACAATACATAGTATCTTACACCCCCCCCTTTTCCCCCTCCCTCCCCAGTATATCATCCAACCACATCCCCCAACAACCCTCTCCCCACCAACCTCTGCACCCCCAATGTCGACCCCGCAATCCTCCCCACCCTAACCTCCTCCCTCCCCACCCTCTTCCTCTCCCTCTCCTCCTCCCGTTCCCTCTTCCTACGTTCCGTATCAAGCCTATCAAACCTCGCAATACTCCCATGTTTCATCCTGGTAATCATATCCCCGCTCTCCCCTTCGTAAAAGCCTCTGCCTCTTCCTTCCCAATATATTTCATCAACATTTTCACCTGTCCCTCCGACGCCGGTCCGTTTCTCCACGCCGCGTTGTGTACCAACAGGGTGGCGGGGTATTTACTCAGTGCGTATGTATCTGCGGCGTTGACTGCGGTTTCAAGGGAATCGACGTCGGAGACGAGGATGCGCGGGCGCATTTTAAGGTGTTTGTTTTTTTCGGATTGGAGTTCGGGGGGGAGGGATTGGGTTTCTGAGACGGAGAAGGTGGTTGGGGGGGTTTGGGAGCCAGGAGTTACCTCGGTGCGGTGGATTTTGAGGAAGCCGGATCTGAGGGAGAGGATGAAGAGGGATGGAGTGATGGAGACCCAGGATAATCTGCTGATTGTGCGGATGTGGAGGTCTTGGCGGGAGTCGGCGAGGAGGTCGCCGATGTTGTCGTAGTCTGTGAATGTTACTATTGGGGTTTTTGTTGTGGTTGGGACTTGGCCTGGGGTGCTGATGGATGTGTTTAGCGGGTTGTCATTGTTTTGGTTGTCATTTTCGCGTTGTTCGACACGAGCTTTGGCTTCTTCGAGGGTTTCGCCGTCGAGCATTTCGTCCGGGTCTAAGCCTAGGAGTGTGGGTACTGTGATTACACCGCGCTCAACGTTGCCAACCATGTCGATGACCAGACAGTCTTCTTTTGTGGAGTGAAGCCGCATACCTCGGCCGATCATTTGGACTAGTAAATTCTTTGATCTGGTTGGGCGGGCGAGGAGAACGCAGTCGATATTAGGGATGTCGGTGCCCTCGGTGAAGACACCGCAGTTGACTAGCACGGGGAATTTCCCGGTGCGAAACTCTTCAAGGCGCTGTTTGCGATCTTCGGGGGTTGTATGGCTGGTTACGGGTTTTGCGTCAACGCCGTACTGTCGAAATTTCGCCGTGATCTCGTTAACGTGGGCGATATCAACGCAAAAGACAAGAGTTGATTTCCGAGTGCGTGCCTTGGACAGCCAGGAGCGTATGGTGATTTCGTTTGCTTGGTCTGTGTTTACAACACGGCCGAGCTCGCCGATCTGAAAATCTCCGCCTTTCCCGCCAGTTCTGACACGCGAGAGGTCGACGTTGGTTTTTACTGTTGTGAACTTGACGGGGCTGAGCCAGCTTTCCTCAATCATCTCGACGTAGCCACTTCGTTGGATCAGTACTGCTTTTCCTCTAGGTGAACAAGGTGCTCACCGGTGGTACACAATGTGGTCCAGAACTTTCCCCAGCGCCAGCCCGTCGGACCTACTGAGTGTCGCGCTCACCCCAACAACTACAGGCTTATCCTCGTGCGAACCCTCATGCATGTCCAATACACCAAAGTGGTCGAGTGTCTGTCGATACGATGCCGCAATGGCATGGTGCGCCTCGTCGATTAATATCAGTTTGAACATCTTTGGATCGAACTTGCCGACGCGGTTCTTGCTGACAAGGGAGGCGACGGAGGCGATAGTAATATCTGCCATTCCCGACGAGTGGGAATTTCCCATTTCTATTTCTATCGTAGCATCGGGGTATGTGCGGCGACAGTGAAGACATGCTTGTTGTACCAGCTCTGTGCGATGCGCTAGAATCAACGTGCGGGTTGCTTCGAGAGGGCGCGAGGGGTGATTGAGGCGCGAGATGAGCTGTGTGAAGATTATCTGTACATGATGTTAGCTGAGCACCAGAGAAGGGAGGAAGGGAAGGAGGGAGGTACAGTTTTACCGCTTCCAGTAGCGAGCGAGACTCCCATGCGCCGATGTCCTTCGTCAACATGCTTGAGGACTGCGGCAATGCATTCTTCCTGGTAGGAGCGGAGTTGGATTGGAGATAGGGTCGGCGGTAGTGGGGCATCTGCAATCGAGGCAGCCTTGAATTTCCTTCTACTGGTAGCTCTGGAGGCGAATTGGCGGGTGGTCGAGTGGAGACATAGTATCGAGCGTGTTTGAGGCGACGGCTTCGTGAAGAGTCTAACAATGATGCAGCGCATTGAAGTGGAAGGGGCTTTGTGTCAGAAAAGAGTAGCCAACAACAGTTCAGCCCTGCACAACGCTAACACATCCTCGCCTGTACGACCAATCCTGCAGTTGAAGTAAATTTCGAGCCTCAACTTCATCCCACTACACAGCAACCCACAATGCAGCCCACCTCTTCCCTGCTCGCCCGATCCACCACCGGAATCCGTCGGCTGAAGCTGACGACAAAACAAGTCAACGGAGGATACTACAAAGGAACCGGTTCCGGCAGCATGGGTGACCACACAAAGCACGGAGGCTACGTGATCGATTGGAAGAAAGTCCGCACCTACGTCGTGCCTGACATGACAGGTTTTGAGGTGGGGTTCCTATCGACAAAGTGAGTGGGCAGGAGTATTAGTACTGACATTTATGCACAGTTGACTCCGTTCGTTACCAAGAATATGAAGCCTACACGAGGACGGTACGACGTCGACGAGCACCCAATCAGCGGCAAACATTTCCTCAAGAGGTGGAAAGAGGAGAACGGGACCAATTAGATGGCGATATGGACGTAAAGAAGGAGTGGCTGTATATTATCTCACAAAGGCATCTGTATACCACAATCACTCATTGCTAAAATTGTTTTCTCTTCTAAAAATTCAAATTTGGTATATCCCATAACACCGAACACCATATCCCCCGGATCCTAATCTTTTTCACACCCTTCGCAACTTCACAACAACACTTTCCAACCTCTCCCTAGCGCGTTCCTTCTCTTCAACAGCCTTAACACGTTCCTCCTCCGCCTCCTTCAATTGCTGTTGCAAACTCCGTAGCCGTCCCTGCTGCTCCTCCTCGCTAACCCCCACCCCCGGAAGCCCCATAATCAACACTTCAATCTGTGTGCTTTTCACGATTAGGTCGCGCGCGAGCTCCGACATTGCTGCTGTTGGGGGCGTTAGCAGAATCGCACGAACTGTGAAAGAGCGGAGCGTGCAACCTTCAAATGTAGCAGGATCGTCGACGGCCGCGTTCTCGTCGACGACCTTTTGTTCGGTACCCACGGGAACGGCATCGTGGTGGGTGCCGATGTACCGCAGTGCGGAGAAGAACTGTGTTGCGATCTGGTCGACGGAGTCTTGGAGTTGCGTTAAACGGTCTGCCATGGTTGTGAAGGTGGTTCGTGTGCTGAAGGGAAGGCTGCGGTAGAGATGGTGAAATGGTGCGAGTGTTGTGATGGAAGGTTAGGGTGAGTGGTAGTGATTGGGGGTGGGGTGCACGAACAGTGACCGGGAGAGCTACAGGAGTTGAGGCTGAAATTTAAAGTCAACCCTAACCTGTCATGATTCCACAATTCCCAATCCCCAAATCCTCAGGAACCAGATACGTGAAAGGACATTCTCATTCCTCGTTTTGCCCATCCCATCCCGTCCGCCAACTCCCAAGAATGCTCTATCCGTATTAATATACAATCTAAAATACACTCCCCAACCTGTCTACCTCCGTCGCAAGAACCAACTGTACGCCAACTGTAGCGTCTCATGGTGAAACGGCGTCGGCACCTATTCCCCACATCAGCAACTCTTCCTTCTTTCCACCGCAAAGCACACATACCTCGCTGTGTCCTGGCTTGGCCACGGGATCCCGCAAATACACCGCATGTCCAATGTTATGGTTCACCTCCAGATACTTTGGAATAAACGCGAATGCGCTGAGAAAGTACCGGGGACGCCATGGCGTACGGTACGGCTTTAGAGGATCAAATGAGCGGTCGCGATTGGGATCATCCCACCAGTTTATGCCACTAGATTCCTCCTTGCTTTTGTTGAATTGTTTCTGTTCCTTCTGCACCTCGGCTTGAGTTGCGGCTGCCTCGGCCTGCACTTTTGACACGTCGGCGGAAGATGCTGGTGCTGATGCTTCTCCGCCCTCAGTCCTGGCTGTTGACGCTTTTTTGTCTCCCTCCGCGGCCTCTGACGCCTCCTCTTCATCCTTGCCGCTCTTCTTGCGATTGATATACTTCGGATCCTGACTACGCGGGAGTCCCTTCGGCGCACCCGTCGCAAAAAGAACCTTCTCAAGGTCGACGCTAAACATATCACCCGGATTCAGCATATACTGCGGATATTGCATCTATCCTCCCCCCCTCTATATCAGCGCACATGTTCCCCCACTTTACACACCAACCATACCTTCTTCCCATTAACCTTCACAAACCCATGAATTACAAACTGTCTCGCCTGCAGAGCGGAAGACGCAAACATAGCTCTAAAAACCGCCATATCGAGTCTTCGTTCCATCGGGGCGAAAGTCTGGTTCATATACGGCACAGGTCGTTGTACTTTCGTTGCACTCCCGTCCAATCCCGCTCCACGTCCTGCGCCATATTCTGAGCCATCGGACGACGCAAGTTCTCGGGTGTTCATGGGGACTACGCTCTTTAAGGACCGAGAGAAGATATTTTGCCATTGGCGCTTGGTGAGGTGCTCGCCGTGGTATTTACGCGTTTCTTGCTTCGCCGTGTATTTTTGCTGGAAGAAGGTTCGGTTTGAGGTCTTTTGGCGGGAGAGTCGGGAGAGGTTGTAGAGAGTTACGGCGGACCAGTTTTGCCGGACGGTCTGGGGGTGTTAGTGGGTGTTTGAACGGGGTGGGAGGGTAATGTACCCCCTTCTTGAGGTACACGATGTCTTTTGGGCGGAGTTTTAACGGCATTGCGACAGCAGGGAGCGGAGAGGCGTGTGAGCTTTGGTGAGTTGTGGGTTGAATTCTTGTGCGGCTTGGCGGGGAAGCGGATCTGTAGTGGGGATAGGTGGGGAAAATGTATAAAATTTCTTAATATTTGATCAAACGTTGATTAGAGTATCTGAAAGTGTATTTATGGCTTTTTATACTGATTTTTTGGACCTGCCGTTTGAAAGACCCGGATTAACGATAACCCGTTCCGTGGTAACTTTAGCTTAAGACCTCCACCATTCACTTCTTCAGCCACCATGAAGCCTGAATACTACAAAACTCTTCCATTCAATCCTTCTTAAGAATCCTTCCGAAAAATGTCAGCTTTAGTCTATTACTGAGGCTTTAACCGCCCGTGTTGCATTGAAGTTGGATGTATCTCATTTTCCACCTTCAACCCATATGTACTTAATGATACCTTTGCTAACTTTTATCTTCGCAGCACTCCCGCTACACATCCCCTCATTCCTGGAACCATGCCTCCTCGTCGCAATATACACGAGGCCAGGGGCGTCTCTTCCGACTGGTGATCGAGCTCGGTACCAACATCTACAACGCAGACGCTGAGGGGTTTGTCCTTAGCGGTGGTCGTGAGGTTTAGATGTTTGATCCGCAGAACGGCAAAGTATTCTAGGTTCTTCAGCCTGAGCTGTGCAACGGAAAAAATGATTCTGGTCTCGGATATTACAACTGTGTGAAAGGGCGCTCTATTAGGTTTGGCCAGCAGATCCAGGACATCTCGTTTCTTTGGCAAATAGGTCTCGTGATAACCTTGTTTTGATACCGCAGCAATAAAGGAACCCGGGGGGGGGGGGGGGGTCGGGGAAGCCGAGTCTGGGTTCAATTTGGAGCCAAACGAGGGTGATTACCTCGTTCCACCGGCGTTCCTCCTCCTTACACAATTCCCGCAATTATCTCCTCCAGCACCTCTCTACGAAAACCTACAAATGGAGGGAAAATTTTTTAAAGTCAAGTCAAGTGGGAAGGACACCAGGAGGAAACTTGGGACAGTGCGGGAAAGATTTTGAGGAAGGAGGGTATTGGACAGGCTATCATCGCCGATCTCAAGAACCGCGAAAAGACTATCCTGTCCTCCGTGGATGAAGCTGCCGCCTAGGTTCAAGAACGAGCTCGTCTTAAAAGCTTTGTTTTGGACACATGCAACAACGGAGTCTCCTCATCGGGTGCCTCATTGATGACGCCGTCCAGATGATGTCCAAAACCATTGAGTTGGAGCGCGAGGTTCCACTCTCGAGTCTGGGACGAAAATGCCTAGCGAGTAACTCACGCATCACGACCTTCAAGCTCGATATTGCCATCTGGGGTTGCAAGATGGTACTGTAGGTTTTGATATCAACATAGCATGCGATATAGAGTACTGGTTTTAGACTCTGTTCCGGACAAGATTCTGCTATTGTCTCTCTTCCGCGCAGGTCATTACACAGGTGCACTACTACATGAATACGACAGGCTTACGATATGGTTATGTGCTGACATGTGCTTCATTAGTACGTTGCTTGATTGTGGTGAATGCAAAGCAGTTAAATTGTATCTGCTGTATGATACGAACAGACTAGAATAGACATACATGTGATGGTTCCATCAGAATTGTTATATAAATTTGGAGTTATCATATCTAGAAATGCGACTGCGTCGGGATGCGAAAAACACTTACCATTCTCTCACCAGCTGAATTTTTTCACAAATAGAGTAAGACAAGAGGCTCAAAGAGTGCGCCGGGACCTGAGCAAGTTGTGTGCCAAGAACCCCGTATGTAACGTCTACCGTTAGTCTAACCTCACAACTTCAACCGCCACCACCACCGGCATCACTACCCACCACCGACACCTCCGACACACCACCGACACCTCCGACGCACCACCGTTCACCACCACTACCAAACTACACCCTATCCCAACCTTCACCATGCCTCGTGCCGAAGTCGGAACTAATAAGTACCTAGCGAACAAAATGAAAGCCAAGGGGCTACAGCGCCTTCGCTGGTACTGCCAAGTATGCGAGCGCCAAATGCGCGACGAAAACGGTTTCAAATGCCACACGTCGTCAGAATCGCACGTTCGGCAAATGCTCCTAGTCGGTGAAGACCCCAAGAAATTCATCGAGTCGTACTCTCAACAATTTAAGCGCGACTTCCTTACACTCCTCCGCACCTCCCACGGCGAGAAGAAGATCGATGCCAACCGCTTCTACCAGGAGTATATCGCGAATAAGGAACATGTGCATATGAACTCCACGAAATGGGTCACGTTGTCGGAGTTTGTGAAGCATCTTGGACGGGAGGGGATTTGTAGAGTTGAGGATGGGGAGAGGGGGTTGATGATCGCTTGGATTGATAATTCCCCTGATGCGTTGAAGAGACAGGAGATTGTGAAGAGGAAGGAGAGGATGGAGAAGGGAGATGAGGTCAGGGAGCAGAGGGCGATTAAGGAGATGATTGAGAGGGCGAAGGCACAGAAGAAGGAGGAAGAGGAGGAGGGACCGAAAGTGTTGGTGCGTGAGGAGGGGGAGAAGGTGAAGCTTGCGTTTGGGAAGAAGCCGGAAAGTCCTATGGAAGAGGAAGGTGCTAAGTCTACAACACCTGAAGGGGAGGAGAAGAAGGATGCTGCACCACAACCACCACAGCCGGCAAAGATGGCGATGAAACTCGAGGCAAAGCCGAAGAAGAATGTGTTTGCGTCGATGGGAAAGAAAGATAAGAGCAAAGACAAAAAGGGCACCGAGCAGAAGCAACAACAGCAGAAGCGGCCAATGAGTGAGGCTGAGAGAATTATGAAGGAGGAGATGGAGAGGAATAAGCTACGCAATACGGGGCTGGGGGGCGGTGTTTTTAAGCGCCAGAGGGTGGGTTAATGGAATAGATCGTTTTTGTATAGCTTAAATCTGTAGTTTGTCTTTTATATTGGGGTCTCTGGAATTATTGTCTTTAGCGGTTGGCGTCTATGGATTGGTTGGAATGGTTGAGGTCGATGTGCTGTTTCCAATACATGTTTTTAGAAGAATTGTGTTCCGTCTTATTGCTGATATGCTGGCTTGTTGACATTGGTGATGGCACTTATGAATTCCGAATCTCAGGCCTCATACCACACAATACATCCTCTCTCATAGGCAACATCCTGAAATCTACAAGAAATATCAATGATTCTAACCACTCCACCGATATATCGTTACATACATCCCTCCCCCGTTCCAGCCTACATCCGGTACATATCAAATGCATAAATCCAACATACAATATATAACGCCTAAAATTACTTCGTCTTTACAGCGTCAGTATAGCTCTCTCCCTCTTTAACCTTCGCCTCTTCAGTAGTAGTGGCACCAGTGTTGGCATCCTCCGCAACATCACCATAACTCTCACCCATCATCTTTGACGCCGCATCATCGGCAAAGCTTTCGCTCATAGTACTAGTAGTGAGCGAGGAAACCACGGCCTCTAAGGCGGCCTCGTCAACAATGTCCGCGTAGCTGTCGGCCAAGTCTACGTCCTTGACAGCATCGGCATAACTCTCCCCCTCCTTCACTTCAGCATAACTCTCCCCCATTTCATCTTCCCCACCGACGACAACCTCGTCACCAGCATCACTGTCAAGTTCTTCTCCACCCTGCACCCATACCTTCCCCAGCTCCACCTTCACCGCCTCCAACCTCTCCCTCTTCCCTTGTACCTGCAATACCCTACTCCTTAACTCCTCGAGCTCGCGTTCAACCTCACCGCGCTCCACCTCTCCTCCAATCCGCTCTACAACCCACCCACCATTACCATCTAAACTCAGCTGGAGTGTGTGATACTTCTTTAGACTTGCGCGAGTGCTAAGTGTAACCAAAGTGATTCCGCGTTTCTTGCAAACAGAGTACAGAAGGCCCTCGACATCGCTACTGACGGCAGAGGTGGGCTCGTCTAGCACCGCAAATGCTGGGCTGTGGTAGATGATACGAGCAAGCGAGATACGCTGCTTCTCGCCGCCCGAGAGCACGTCCTTCCACTCCTTCTTTGTGTCCCAGCCGCCTTCGCGCGCGGGGAGGTACGCCAGCCTCACTGTGTCAAGGACTACCATTAGGTCATAGTCCGTCATACCCACCTCACGCATATCTGCCTCTGTGTGCGGGTAGATAACTTGGTCTCGCAGGGTTCCTTGCGCAAGATACGGTTTCTGCGGGAGAAACATGACGCCGCCCATGTCGCTTGTGACGGGTTCACCCTTAAGACCCGCGTTACTGGTTTTGCGGGGACGTGAGACAAGGCCCCGATACACGGGCCACAGTCCTGCGATTACTCTGGCGATTGAAGATTTTCCAGCGCCGTTGGGACCAGAGATGAGCATATGGTCGCCTGAAAGGACGCGCATATGGACGTCTTCTACAATCTCCTCCCCACCTCTTGGCCAGAGTCCGGGTGCAACGATGGGTACCCCCTCGAGACGGATGCCGAAGTAACCTTGATGAAGAGTACCCTGGATATCTGCGAGAGAAAACAGTTCGGGACGGGATGAGAAGTAGGCGTGGGAGTGGACCCGGTGGAGGTTGGAAACGAGGGCGTAAACACGGCTCGTGTGGCCCGCAAGCTCAGAGAGGTCCTTGAAGCTGTACATTAACCTTCCACCGGCGTCGGCAAGGGAAAGCATAAGACGTTTGTTGGTGATGAACGACTTCATCCTGTCTGTTTCCCTGCCGCCCATACCCGAAGATGTATTTTGCAGTTCTGACAACCCACCGAGACCACCCCACGCAGGGAGGAAGACGGGAAGACTTGCGGCTATGTATCCGAGGGCAGACCATGAATACTTGAGTACGAAGTCTTCGAGCATGTTGTAGCGGATTTTCATCTATCTGATGAGCAACAATGCCAAAGAGAGGGGAAATTAGGCTGCTTACCCCGTATATGCCTTCCATGAGCTGTTTTAGCTCTTTGAATCCCCTATCCAGGAACCCTCGCTCCATATCGGCACCCCCGTAGAAAGCAATTTCTTCGGCGTTGGCGATGAGGCGAGAATGGAGCCCTCTGAACTCGCCTTCACGCCTCCCCTGAGACGCCGCGAGCTTTCCGAAGGGCGGACTCAGACGTCGTAGGAACCAGGCACTACCGGCATAATTCACCATTATTCCCGCGAATGATAGCGGCCCCAGAGAGCGGTAGAGTTGGTAGTTGAACACTACAAAATCGAGGAAAGGCTTGCCAAGAGAAGAATATAAAGATGCGGCATTATCGCAGAAGATGGGGAGGTCGGAGGCAATAAATTGGTCTACATTGCCACCGACAAGTCCGCCGTCAAGGTTATGCACCTTATAGTATCCAAGCGAGTCGTTGAGATAGAGATCGTGAATGTAGCGTGTTAGACGGGTGCGGAAGGCTATCGAGATCTTGGCTTGGAGATATTTGATCTGACAATATTAGCCGTGGATATGTAACCGCGAGCATGAGTGTACCATTGCGTTGCAGTATACGGCTGGACCACCGACTCCAAGCCATTTCACTATTCCCCACGAGAAGCGCTTTCCATTGCCTGCGACCAAATCTCGGACAATTTCTCCGTCAAGTCTTGCAACAACCAGGGACAGGTACGTCCGTGAAACGAGGAAAATGGCATGCAGCAACAGCAAAAAGCACTCCTTGCTCGTCAACCTTGGAATCATTATACTCAATAAACTCAACAGCTGGTGTAGAAATGCCAGGTTGAGACCAGGCTTCGTGTTCAATGGGGGTCCTTCCCCTCCAGGCACTCCTGCACGCCTGAAGTTCCTCCCGCCGGGCGGTTCAAGAAATAATCGTCTGTGCGCATCGAAGGTGGTGGGTTTCGTTGGTCTTAAGACTACCTTTGCTGTTTTCGTTTTATATGGCACATATATTACTCTCGATCCTGCATCACATCAGCGCAATTCTGAGAACCCCAAAGGAAGGCACAAACCGTCCGTAAGTCTGACCTCGGAATTACGGCGTACAAGAGACAACCCAGCCCTCTCCTCAGCCCTCTTCCGCGCGCGCCGCCGCTTTTCATAGAAGCCTCCGAGAACGACGCAGAACACAGCAGCTGTCAAAACGCGAGCATACTTAGGGGCGCTTCGTAATAGCCGAAGGTATTGGCGCAGCAGATAAGAATGTGCTGGGCGCAGGGTGGATTGGTTTGCCATAGCCTTGTCGGAGATGCTGATGTTTACACAGAACTATGACGGTTCGACAGCAAGACAAGTGGTGAGGCGCATGTGAGAGAAGCACTGGAGGAATGTAAGTGATATCTCCGCATTCAACAGCAATTGTGGCATGGACTGACCGAAAGACAACTCGTGGTCCAAGGAGCTTGCGTGGGCTGTGACGGATTGGTTCGAGAAACTGTTGTTATGGTGATACCGAGAGCTGGTGAAGCAAGCATGCAGTGCTTTGCTTAAACGCCGGTAGCTCGGCTCGCATGTGAGAAGCTCTCCACTCAAATGACGTTGTCATTCACATGATGCTGGTTAGGGTTGGGCCGTTATCTTATCCCATCTTATCTCGATCATCTCAGCACTGATTATCAGATACGAATCATTACCGCTGGTCGAAAAAAGCCGCTTCCGAACCTCACTCCAAATCATCGCCAAAGGACGCACGCTCATTCTACACAACCGCCCTCCTCCACCACCCCCACCAACCCCACACGTCAATCATGCGTTCTTCGGCCCTCCGCCTTTCCCGACAGCAATTGCTGTTCGGTGCCCGTCGCTACGCCTCCACCTCGGCAAACACCACCGCCGCCGCAGAGAAAGCCTCCGCTTCTGCGGCAAAGGCCAAGGAATCCGCAGCTGTAGCTGCGGCAAAGGCCATGGAGATTTTGGGCAAGTCCGGTGAATCGTTTGCAAAGCTCGCCGCTAAGACCGGTGGACGAACCGGTAAGGTGTTGAAGCAGGTTCAGAGTGCGTTCGTTCCCATTTGAGTTTTTGAAGGTTAAGGGCATCAATCATGGCTAGGCCAGAATATATATGTCAACCAGATGGGTATTTTCAGTGCCTCAATTGCTCCCTGATATTCCCCAGACCTCAAGTTCATCCGGCATAAATCTCCGCTGATCCGGTATCCTTCTAGCTGCCATCCCGCCAACAATCTACTACGGTAAAGTCGCAATCGAACTCGCCAAGCTGGTCTTCCGCGGCCAAAGGATGACGCCTCCGTTCGTATCCCATCCCTTCCTTGCTTGCTTCTGCTAATCTTCAATAGTGATCTGGCTACTTTCCAATCCACCTACCGGTCCCTCCTCGACCCCAAAACTCTCAACACCTTTGCGTGCTCCGCAATTGAGTCTGTACGCACGATGAACAAGAAGGACCTCGCGTTCCTTGGCGTACTTAGCGCTGAAATTCTCGGCTTCTTCACAGTTGGAGAGATCATCGGACGGCGGAAGCTGGTTGGGTACCGGGGCGTGTCTAATACTCACCATTAAGTGTATGTGTAATGGTAGATAAGTCATGGTGTACAAAAATTGGTGCTGCTGTTGCTGTGTTGCCTTTCTTATGTGCATGGGGTAGCGGGCGGGAACTGGGGGATTTGTAGGTTTTAAGCAATAGATTTTGCTTCCTTTCTGTCATATTTCTGTAGGTTTCTTATGATGTCAATGGAATAGAGGATTCGGTTGCTTCGCTACTTGATGTTCTAAATGTTTGCATTGATTGATTGATTACCTGTACTCTAATGGTGATATGATATAAAAAAGATCGGAGTCAGGATCTTAACTTTGTCATGAGTGACATCCATGTTCGAGTCCGAGTTCATGCGGCTCAACAGCGCGTTCCCACTTCACCTCACTCGTGTCTCCCCGCCTATCACCTCCACCATCGATGTCTCAATACGACTCTCTCTTTGCGACCGACGAAGCCGTGCGCGCAAAGACCGAAGGCCAACCCTTCATTCTCCCTGACCTATGGCGCTCCTCTACCTTCTCCGCTGACCCTTCCCTCGGAAGCACACTGTTCGCCGTCAACTTCAGCCAACCGCCAACATCACTGCCTTTCCCGAAGAACGATGACACCGGCAACACCCTCTTCCATATCCCACAAGAGCTTAAGCTACCTTCCTTACCTGGTCTGCAAACAAACATCTGGCCGCCCGTGGACGAGGAGCCCCGAAGCGACCCTACTACAGCTACGACTGATGAATCGGAGAACTTATTTTCGTCCATCCTTGGCGAAGAAGATCAGGACAACGATGGTGACATATGGATGGACCCCGAGACAGTAGTGCCGCCGAAGGACCCAAGGTTCTTTACGTGGGACTCGTTTTTGGTGGAGGGTGCGAACGAGCCATTGAATGGATACATCACTGAGGCGGGACCGGCGGTACTAGATGCTGCGCTCGAAGAGGGCGGCGATAGGGGAGTCATTGTTCGGGCGGATGTGTTTTGTACGGTGGGTACCAAGGGTGGAGGAGAAAGGACGATGCGCTAATTGGAAATAGTGCTTGCTACACCTAGGATTGGGACGGAGCTCCGTGCTGTTTTTGTGGGATCAGAAGAAAGAGTCGTTTAAACTAGCAAGGGAAGGCTTGAGAATATCGGGGTGTACAGCTGGGACGATAGAAAAGTATCTCACCTGTACCCTAGGAGTGAGGAAGCACTAACACGAATAGCATCATCAAGACCTTTGCAGAATGCGGAGTGAATATTAAAAAGCTAGAGCGCTTTGCAAATTCCGTATATCAAGATCCTAGGTTCCTTCCACCCCACTGTAGGCTACATGGGTGTATATTGATGAGATAAATCTTTTTTACAGGGTTTCCAGTCCTGCATTGGTTGCCCTAGCTCAATGCACTACTACGATTACTGAATCCATCCATAAACGTCTTTCCACATCCAACCATTCGACTCGGAGTATCCTACACCTTCACTCTCTCATCCGCGATCCCGCGCTCATCCTCGATTCATTCGTACAGCTTACCTCTGCTATCAATGGAGCGCGAGATGACTGCCAGTTATTATCGCGGCTATTCGACGTCATACAGCAACAGCAGCACCGGAGTGGATGGTTGAAACCATTGCTAGTGGAAACTCTGGCAAGGGTTAGTAGGCCTTGGTTGGAATCTGTAGAACAATGGATAGGATTAGACGAAGGACCGGGAGGTCTTGGTATCACAGAACTTGTTCGTAAGGGAGGTTTTGTAGCTGTCGAAGAGAGCCCGGAGCTAGATGAAACTGGGAAAGAAAGGATTGTTAAGAACTTTGTGATTCTCCCTCTCTACTTTGGATCAATTATGATGCTGATTTGGTTTCAGGTTTTCGCAAAATCCCAGGTACCTTCATTTATAAGTGCAGAGAGCGCGGAAACTTTATTCGAGACTGGGAGGAGTTTGAGATTCCTAGAGATGTTTCACCCGCGACATCCTTTATCCATCGCGGTGGCCGGAAGGGGTGCTACCGCACCCCAGCTTCATTGGAAGTTCTCATGGCAGGATCTGGAAGAGTAAGCGTCCTAAACTATCACTCATCGGTAGGGTTAGGTGTATTAATGATAAATTAGTCTCCAGACACAGGCCAAAACATACGAGCAAAATCTTCGCGCTGCGATTCACAAATATACCGTGCAACAGTCTGAATCACCCACCCCGGATGATGCCCCAAGGGATCAAATGGATGTAGACTACCCCTTTGAAACCTTTGGGAAATCGAAGGAAGAACTCAGCGACACTCTCCTCGGATCCCTAGAAGTCATGAACCGCAGCCTTCCTTCCTTAGATACAACCTCAGAACAAGACCCTCTCGCCACAATGGTCCTCCACCTCACTCGATCCAGTATGGACTCGGATTCCTCACAGCTCACCACATTTGCTCCACCTCTCTCTATCACACCATTTCACTCATTCTCCCACATCCTTTCTGCCCAGTCCCGCCTCATCAACAGCGCATGTCTCCGCATGTTCTTTAAAGAACACAACATCCGCGACCACCTACTCCTTCTTCGCCGCTTCCAACTCTTTGGAGACGGTGTCTTCTCTTCCCGCCTCGCACACGCCCTCTTCGACGCAGACCTCGATGACACAGAGCGGAAAGAAGGCGTTGTCCGATCCGGCGGAACCATGGGCCTAAAACTCGGCAGCCGCGACACCTGGCCTCCAGCGTCCTCCGAGCTCCGGCTAGCACTAATGGACGTCCTTACCGAATGCTTCGCACAAAAAACCGGAATCCACGCAGTCGGGAAAGCGGGGGAACTGCCAGGAGGACTATCATTCTCAGTGCGTGAAATGAGCGATGAAGAATTGGAGGCGTGTATGGACCCCAATAGTATTTCTGCTCTGGACTTCTTGAAACTGGAATATCGCCCCCCCTCGCCACTCCAGGCTATCATCACTCCAACTGCTATGTACCGCTACGACCGAATCTTTCGATTACTCCTTAGAGTACTCCGCATGGTGTTTGTAGTCAACACACTGTGGCGTGATGCCAACAGGCGGCAGAAACAGGTTGATCCCGTGACTAAAAGGTTCGGTATCGAAGCTAGACACTTTGTAACCACACTTGCGAACTACATGATGGAGAGTGGGATCGGGACAACATGGTCTCGGTTTGAGCGGAAACTTGAAGAAATCGAGAGAGGGCTCGATGATAACCAGGGAGGGGGCGAGGAAAGTCTTGACCGTCTTAGAGCATACCATGAAAGTATTCTCGACCGGATCATGTTTGCGACGTTATCTCGGAAACGGCAGCAACCCGTGATGAAGATTGTGGATGAGATATTTGCGCTAGTGTTGAAGTTTGCGAGTAGGAAGGACGTGGGTATTGAGGAGGTGGAAACGCTTTATAGAAGCTTTAGAAGGAGGGTGGGGATTTTTATTAGGGTTTGTAGAGGGTTGAGTGAGAAACGGGGGTATGGTGATGGGAGAAGTGATTTGCAGAGACAAAGGGGTGCGGCGGAGGGTGTGTTTGGAACGGGGTATAAGGAAGAGGCGAATTTGTTGGGAATGTTATTGTTAGGGTTGGAGATGAGTGGGTATTATTCGAAGACGGTGGGGAAGAGGAGGTAGTAAGTAGTACATAAGTAGAATTAGACTGGGGGGTCTTTGTTGGTAAGTGGAATAGCTTATAGCTATTTGTGTTGCTCGGAATATATGATTGTCAGTGTGTACTTAAGTAGCTAACTCTGAAGACCAGCTATGATTTTCTTCATCGAAGATGTGACCGCTCACGCAGAAATCCTTGTATGTATTACAACTGTTCTACCTCACCGGCCAAGTCCCCACTTGACCAAGGGAGCAGCTTGACTAGGGGGGCGTCCTGCCTGGCAAGGTGTGGGTAGAACATCTCCTGTTGACCTTGGCCGGTGGAGTAGAACACATATCTGCAATGACAGTCAAAATTTATGATGCCGAAATATCCTAAACCCTTCGCAAGACCACGAATCATCTTTGTGCAATGATGGTTGTAACTTTAGGAGGTCACTGCTACTTGATCTAGCAAGTTCGCGTCAAGATTATGAAGAAAGAAAGAAGAGATTGGGAGGAATGGGGAGTTTGTATATAAAGGAGGGAGGGAGTCACGTGGCGTCACTCGTGGAAGAGCATTTAGGGTTATGACCCCAGTGGTTTGTGTCTTAAGTATCCTTCCTTCTTCCCGCCTCTTCCTCCTCTCCTTCTCCTTTGTGATGGAACCAAGAAAAGAATGAACTAGCTAGGAGTCGAACCTAGAACCTTTCCTATACTAGAAGGATGCGCTACCATTGCGCCACCAGCCCTTGATGAGTGTGAATTGACATGTTCCAACACTTTGTTTCTCTATCTCACATCACCCACCTTCTTCTCCTCAACACTTTCCATCCGGCGAGTGGCTCCATCGCGGAATTGGTTGCATTCCACCTTCAACCAAGAGTCAACAGACTATAACGACTACTACCTTCCTCCAGTTACCGCATCTACTCGGATATAAGGCACATAATCCCTGCCTATCTATTCTCATGGACTCACAACAGTTCTTTCATTTATTCTGCATCCCTCGCAGACTTAAATCTGCTTGTCATAGTTCGAGTTTTGCCGCCACTACTCTCGCGTTTGCTCCAAGAAGAAATATCTTCTGCAGTATCAGAAAGCTTCTCTCGTGGTATCAAAGAAGGTTCGTGGTGTTACTTTGAGTGATGAATAGATGCTTAATTGTAATGTCTAAATCTATGCCGAATCTATGGTCTATATAGAGCCTGCCATACAGTCTAGAACTCTCGTGATTATGCACCATTGCATATCCTCGTATCTTCATACACGTCTCAGGTTCTTATACAAGCCATGGTCTCATACAAGATCTCATACACGATCCTGATGCATATATGCAACACGTGGATCTCTTTCATTTGATTTGAAGTAAAATTACCGAGCTGTGGGTTCTAGTGGTGGTGGTCTACGCGCGTTGGGTTGGTGCCTTATCACCGACAGTGAGAAGTTGTGCACGACTAGGGCGGGGCGGATGAGGATCTGGGAGTGGTCTAAACGACGATTCTGGCAGAATGACTTGAGATAAACTTCTATTACCACACTCTACGCCCGGTAAAATCATTGCGCCTCAATTTTACAGCTATGACACACATATACTCTCCACCAGCCCAGTAGTATAACTAAGTCAAAGAGGTTACATACTCTTCAGTGTGAACGAACGCCCGCTGCCAGGATGAGTTGATTTACATTTTCCATTGTGTCCCAAGCGTCGACCGTTGGATTAAGCACTCATCCCGCTCGTCTCGTCGAAGTCTCAGGCATTGTGTTTAAACCGGTAAGTTCATAACAGTGCTTGATTTAGACTATCGACTTACTTCTTCTAGATCGTTCAAGAGCTTGAGCGTTTAAGGTTGATGTCGAGAGTATTGCTTCAGCAAAGTTGTTGCCAGATACTCTGGCTCGAAATTATCTGTTCACCCTCCTTTCCCTGTACTTAGGTGCTTTGTTCGCAATCGAGGTTGGAGCCCTCACAAGGTGTTTGGAGACGACACACCACACGAGTGAAGACTCCCCCAGCATTTCAGTCTGACAAAATTTGTGCCTAACAGGACTTATAGTAAACCTTTCTTGGCGTTTATTCGCCTTCATGTGGGTATTCTCTTGGCGGATTTGGCTATGATTTCGGGGCTGTTGATGTTCGTCGCCGTGCGTGGGGATGTGGTTGGCGAGAGGGTAACCGCCATTTTCAATGCCGTTTGCGGCGGTGTTGCAGATATTCCAGCCGTGAGGACCCGTGTTAAGATATTGAGGTAGCGAATTTGTGAGGCTGAGGAGTTTTTCCTCTTTTTCTGTTTTTTGTTTTACAATTTTACGAGATTCCATGTGACGCATATCAGAATCTCCGCTCAACGACGATAACACTGTATTCTGCTAACATACCCGGCGAGAGTAGATTTTATTGGATATGAAACTTGTCAACAGCATATATGTTCCGTACGGTACACGATTCGTATTGGCTCATAACCCGGAGACGGTTTGCAACTCGGAAGATCTATAACCTCGCCACCTATCTGCCAGGCTGGTAGCTTGTTTCCGTTGCGGAGACTTGAGTTCAAACCTGTAGATGTGATTCTTGAAAATGCGGTATACGGCCCCAGTTCTCGACGAGTGCCATATGCATTCTCCGAGCGTTGGGGCGGCTTAAGTCCTCCCCTACAAATCAACATCAGGTTTAAGCAGCAGTTACATCGTACCTTACGTCAGACAACAAGCTCAATCGATTATACAAGTAGCGCCATTTTAACTGAACGCGAGATGTGTGCTGAGAAGGTGAGCTCTAGAGTCTTTTGCACAGCATGAAATAAACTACTAGTAATGGCTTATGAGAGAGGTTGCGAAACGGAAACGAGACCTGCATGATGTCTCAAAAACCTAGTCCCCCCTCCACGTTCTAGTATGCTCTATACATAGAAAAAAGTCTCCGGATACATTGATCGGATACATGCTAGGATAGAGAGTATGTACTGTCAGTCAACCAATTAGATATGGACTTAGAAGGAGTTGTCGGTGAGTGACCGGAGATAATTCCTGGCTGGAGATGGAAGCTGGTCAGAGACAAGTGACTCTGGGCTGGCCAGGAGCTGACTGAAGATGGTAGAGATGGACTCATGAGGAGTTGGCTGGCGACTCTGGGCCACCTCAATTCCTGCTAAAAGCCTCCGTACCTAGTAACTGTACAGTCCCTAGACAAAAGTATTCGTGATTGGCAATTTTACACCTAAAATACCCAACTTTGCAGCACAACCACTCTACCACCACCACAAATGGTTAATGGAGAATTTAATAGACAAAACTTAACATATGAAACTATTATCTTGGAAAGTCTTGAATTTTTTGTTGTTCTGAGGCCATAATTTAAGATCAAAAACTTGAACGCCAAGAATGCACCAAATTTGTATGTAAACTGCCCTTCTTAGCCAAAAATAAGGCTCTTCAGCTAACAATTGACAAGGTATGGACTTCAAATTTTTTATGGCTATAATCAAAGTATACTTGAAGGTCTTCAGACCATCAGATGATTAAAAAAAAAATTTGTTTTAGCCAAGTGGTACCTGCTACTGGATTATTGCTGGAGCTAGGCTGGGGGGCCTTGCATGCAGCATACCATGTCTGAATATGGGTTCTAACCTCTGGGAATGATTTCTGAGGGGTGATAGACTCAATCTGCTGCACTTTGTTGGGTGTTGATAGCTTTTATTTTCAAAGTCTGAGAAAACATGGGGTTTGTTTGTTTGTAATCATATTGCATTCGGCCGCTTACGGCCATGGCATAATCCTAATCCTAAGCACTTCCACAGTTCTAACCAAGGCCGGGCACAAGGCCTCAGCACCCCAGCCTTCCCTGCTTCCAAGTCGTACTTCCTAATCTCCTTCCCCCCAGTCCGCCTGAGTTATCATACAAACTTTCCACCCTCCTCTGCCCCGCACCCCACCTCCTCCCTTATTCTTCGTCACTACTTCCACCCTCCTCTACCTCTTCACCCTCAACCCCCTCCCTCACCCCCGAAACTCTTCCAACGTCTATATTGTGCAGAAACTCTAACACGGACTTGACGGCTTCTTCTGTATCGAACACTTGAGACATTGGCACCTTCGTTCTTCCCTCCTTCCACTTGCACTTCACTTTCAACTTCTCCCAAAGAACGTTCTGCTGTCTCTTCCATTTTTTGCACCACTTAAAAAGATGGTCTCTCGTTTGCTTCTTATGCTGACACCACCAGCATTCCTGGCTCTTCTTCTTCTTGATCCGTTCTAGATAAACTGCCATAAGTGCATGCCCCACTTTAAGCTGTAAATACCTTGACGCGATCGTCTTCCTTGCTTGGCTCACTTCATCCGCCATTTTTCTTTTCTTGATATTCATTCTGTAGACAACCTTCTTGCTGAGCTTTGCCTCCCACCACTGTTTTGTCTCTGACCACTTCACTTCTGAGACCCTCCTCTGAATCGCTGCGAATGACATTCCTTTGTGCTTTTCTGCAATTGCCTTAACCCCTTCTTTCTCACCCAGGGCTCTGGCCTTCACTTTCTCGTCTGCCTGCTCGTTTCCCTGCACCCTCTCGTTGGACGGCACCCATCTATATAACACTTGGATGCCCTTTGCGTACAGTTTGTTGTTGTTTTCGACCGACTTAATGGCGATGCTCTGTCCTGGGCCAGGTTTTGTATGCTGGACCCTTTTTATCGCTATAGTGGAATCGGAGAAGATTGTGACTTTTTCGAATTCCTCGTGGTCTGACCTGACTGCTGCTATTCTTACCGCTTCTGAGATAGCGTAGCATTCTGTGTCGAAAACTTCTTTCTCTTTCCCGAGGTGGTATTTCTCACTCTGCCATTCTTCCTCTTCTTCTTCCCTCCAAACCACCGCACATCCGACTCTTCCATCCTCCAGCCTTGATCCGTCAGTCCAATAGATTAGCCCATCACTAGTAACCTGTGCTTCCTTCAGGGTGTTAGGGGTTTCCCCTTAGCATGCGTATGAAGTACGTCAGGCTTCGTCTCCCAGGCTTGCCGCTGTTCAAAGTTGAATCATCAGTTAAGAACACACCCCTGAGGATGTCTACTGATGAGTTAGCAGACGGCTCAACATAGCCGAGTGAAATCCCCGTAATAGTCTATGCTACAATACTACGTCTCAGCATAAGGGAATAGCTACCCGTTGTGGAGACAGTACGCACACTCGATCAGACAGTAATCATGGGGGAATGCCCATAGTACTGGCCAAGGTATGGGACACACCAACCATACTGCCAAAGCAATGTAACAGCCAAGCAGGGGCCTTCGGGTCAGCTGTGCGTTACGGATCAGACCAGTGTTATCTCCAGTATCATGCTAAATACTGGGACAAACCATATCCATGCTTAGCCTCATGGATATGGTTGGACGAGCGATATTATCTTAGTATGCGGGACTTTGCTATCTCTAGAACTAGAATAAGCAAAGGAGATAAGCTAACTGCGCCCCGGTAGTTAACTCTACCTAAAAGATAAGTGCTTGGATCTAGACTGTCGAACCCCAGCTCTGCCACGTTTGCAACGCGATAACTGACAGAGGGCACCCCCTTCGGGGAACATGGATAAGACCCAATGACACTAGGTACGTGGCAATGTATGGGTTGGCAGCTCATTAAATCATTGATCACTATTCCACTCGATACGAGAAAAGATAACTAATACAAAGTAATGGTCTAATATGTGCGTCAGCAACGTCATACGCAGGATAACCTTTGGGATTCCTGGTGGGGGCTTATGCAACCACACGTTGTCAAATGGAACTCTCCACAACTAACTACCGAGATTGGCTCTGAAGCAACGATCGTGTTAGGGGTTTCCCCTCAGCATGCGTATGAAGTACATCAGGCTTAGTCTCCCAGGCTTGCCGTTATTCAAAGATGAATCAGCGGTTAAGATTACACCCCTGAGGATGTCTACTGATGAGTTAGCAGATGGCTCAACATAGCCGGGTGAAATCCCCATAATAGTCTATGCTACAATACTACGTCTCAGCATAGGGAATAGCTACCCAGTGTGGAGACAGTACGCACACTCGATCAGACAGTAATCTTGGGGGTAAAAACCCCATAGTACTGGCCAAGACATGGGACACACCAACCATACTGCCGAAGCAATGTAACTGCCAAGCAGGGGTCTTCGGATCAGCTGTGCGTTACGGATCAGACCAGTGTTATCTCCGTTATCATACTAATACTGGGACAAACCATACCCGTGCTTAGCTTCATGGATTTGGTTGGACAAGCGATATTATCTTAGTATGCGGGACTTTGCTATCTCTAGAGCTAGAGTAAGCAAAGGAGATAAGCTAACTGCGCCCCGGTAGTTAACTCTACCTAAAAGATAAGTGCTTGGATCTAGACTGTCGAACCCCAGCTCTGCCGTGTTTACAACACGATAACTGATAGAGGGCACCCCCTTCGGGGAACACGGATAAGACCCGATGACACTAGGTACATGGCAATGTATGGGTTGGCAGCTCATTAAATCATTGATCACTATTCCACTCAATACGAAGAAAGATAACTAATACGAAGTAATGGTCTGATATGTGCATCAGCAACGTCATCACACGCAGGATAACCTTTGGGATTCCTGAAGGGGGCTTACGCAACCTCACGTTGTCAAACGGAACTCTCCACAACTAACTACCGAGATCGGCTCTGAAGCAACAATCGGATGTTATGTGAACACCCAATACGGTGGACTGAGTGTTACTGAGATAGTACTATACACACACATCATAGATTACAGAGAAGTACCGTCACCCCTTAGCAGGATGGTTTGACGCGGAAATACTCACCTATAAAAGACCACCTTAAACCCACAAGTTTAAACACAACGATTCAAGCAACAGTCGAACAAACCACAGTCAGAACACAACAGCGGAAAAACCACCTGAAATATTATTAAGTTAATTACCTTAAGAATATTCACCAATAAACTTTTTATGTCTATTACAGACGATCAGAAGATCCTATACGCTCGCCTCTTGCATGCCCAAGCAAACACTCGAGCCAAATACGAACACCTGGCAAGGTACCTTCTGCGTAACAACCTTTGGGAAGAATACTACCACTATTTCCATACCGGTGAACTTCCTTCTCAAGTCGCTTTTGACGAATCTTCGGAAGATTACCTCCAAGACAGTTACGACTTTTAAGCAGGGCCATACTGCAATAGATGCCCGTATTCATACATACGGTACAACGACGTAAACGCGTCACAATCGAACTCCATATTTTTAGTTGGATTATTATAATTAAGATACGCCTTTACCGTAAGACGGTACAACAATATCGATAAGTCACATCTAGCTGCAGTATCCCCCTAACAGTATAATATTTTGGACGTTATTCGAAATACGTTCATGAACTGTGTACTGTGCGAAGAAAAAGCTTGCTGCGCGGCAAAAATATTCGACATAACAGGAAACAACGAAAACATACCTTGTTGCCCATCACACTGTCCAAAATATTGCAACAATCAGTGTTTACGTTGCCGTCACGTCCAACGAATAGCTCTTTACGCGCTAGCTAGAGCAAGCACCACAACATCCTTGAATACTCAAAATGTCGGCACCCAGGCGCAGACTCACCTTTGGAGCGGATCGGTTAGCACCAGTGTCCACAGCAATCTCCAAACCAACCTCGACAGCACCCAAACCTCTACCAGAATGGGTCAAGAAACTACAAGAGCACTATCAGCAGTCACGGCAGAAATACCAACAGATAGTGCAGGACGAGGACACCGAAATGATCGACAGCGTACAAGCACGAGTATCACGACTCGATCTAGAAATGCAGAATCTAATCGAATGCTGCAACAGCGAGAGAGTAGTGATAGAAGTCGAATTCGACGATGTTCGAAAAGACTGCGAAATCTTCGCTCAGCAGGTAGAAACCAACAGAGCCCTGGGAGCTCAAGTACTGGAAGGACACGAACAGCAAATCACGATACTTGAGTGTGTACTGAAAGAAACGAGAACTGGAATCGATGTCATCCAGGACCAATCACAGCAAATCATTGCTGGAGCAACAGACAAGTTCAGAAGACTCGAAAGAAGAATAGAAAGTTGCGAAAAAGAACAAACCCAACTGAGGGTTAAGCAAGCCTCGCTATCAGTATCCTACACCGCAATTCATAAAAGGATAACAGACCTAGAAGCTCATACAAAGAAAAATGTACCCGACTACCACGATTTACGGAAAATCGCGGACAGAATTGAGGAGGTTGCAGAGCAAACCACAGGCCTAACGGAAGCGGTGGAAAGAGCAAAGGTGTCTAATACAACACCAGGAAGACGAGGAAGAACCGAACAAGTTCAGGAATGGAGACACAGAACGGAGGAAAGAAACAGAAGCATTTCTCCAATCACAGATTCAGATATAGCCCCAAGACCTGGCCTTCGGGGAGGATCTGGTACCGATGCTGGAATGCCTGATCCTGAACCAGAATCAGAACCCGAACCTGAACCAGGACCAAGCGGAAACAGGGGAACAGGAGGAGATCCGCCACCACCTCCGTCTCCACCAGGACCATCCGAACAACCTCGGTCCAGAAGGACCAGATCCCCAACCAGACGGTCTAGAACAAGGAGGTCCAGATCACGGTCCAGAACAAGGAACATCAACAGACCAAGGGATTCAAGAATTAAAATAACAGATCCACCCAAGTTCGCGGGAAAAAGTTCTGAGGATTTTGACACCTGGTGGATGACCATGGAAACATATATCGCGGACCAACCATATTTATTCCCTAGGCCAGGAATAAAAATGCAATACTGCAGAGGACACCTAGAAGGATACGCCCTAGCATGGCATATGCAATGGGAAACAGAAGCGTCTACCGGAATACGTGAAAGAAGCTGGATGGATTACCGAGCCGCAATATACGCCAGATTTCATAATCAATTCCAACAAGAAGCAGCGTACAAAGCAATTATGGAAGTAAGATACGAGGGAAACATCCAGGATATGATTACGGAATACGACACTCTGAACGTAAAAGCCAGAATAACTGGCATGGCCTATCGAACCATGTTAATGTCACAGCTCCCGGTGCAAGTATTTAATCAACTATCAACAATGAATCCAGCGGATAAAACAGACGCAGAATTGAGGGAAATTATCCTCAACGCTGGAAAGAATGTGGAAATATGGCAAGCCACGGCAAAAAACTTCGGAATGATGAAAAAGACGCCCAAAGCATCAGGACGAGTCTCGGAAGCAGGGTCAGTCCAAAAAGCACCCTTCAGAAAAAACTCTCGTTTCAAGAAACAAACAACATACACACCAGCGAATCAAAAAGGATCAGTACCTCGAGCATTCAAAAGCGCAGATGGAAAAACCTACACACAAATGATTCAAGGAGTCCCACCAGAAGAAGAAAAAAGGAGAAGGGCGGCAAAGGAATGCATACGGTGTGCATGGCCTTCGGGGCGAAAAAGAGCACACGGAACAATGAAGTGCTTCCAAGCAGTAAAAGTCACCAACGGAATGGCGGATTTTCCCAAGGGATATCAGAAATTGAAAGTAGGAGGTTTCGACCAATTGGAAGATACGCCAATCGACGAATACGAAATTGAGAGTGATAAGGAAAAAGAAGGGCAAGTACAAACATCCGAGGGAGACGAGATAACAGAGGATAGCAGTGAAGATATTGCGGATGATTGGTGGAATCATACTGAAGACATCTCGGAGTAAGGAGATAATAGAACAGTTTTTTATGTGAAGGATTTTGGCGATTAGGCGGGAGAAAGCCTTTATATAGATACCGGTCGCAACCTTGAGGATTCCGGAAGGGATGAAACTGCTGGACGGTAGTTGCGCAATAAGTAAGTATACCTCTCAAAACTAACAAAAAAGATTAGAATTCAAGGACCTGCTACGGCCCAGTCATTGACGAAAGGATGGCTACAAAACGCAAACAACCTCCCACGGAGGAAGAAAACTCAATCAAGCGACAAAATACATCAAACGACTTTGTGTTTTACAAAGTCAAAAAACTACACAAAATCCCACAAACACGTATAGGAACAAGACCAATCTATAAGTTCTTTATAGATTACGATGACGGAACTGGAAACAGCAAACAATTCCCAGTACGAGCAATGTTAGATCTAGGATCTACATCCTTCACAATATCACCGCAATGTGCAAAAGTGTTTAAAATACCAGTGGTCAAAAGGAAAAACTCAATCAGAGCAAATGACTTGGGAGGAAACAAAGTAAAGCTACCGGGAATGTATACCATTCCGCTAGGTCTAGCCTTTGGAAACCATCGATCACTGGAAACATTCGAAGTAGCACCAATGCAAAAAGAATACGACGTATTAATACCAGCATGGTATTTGGAGAAACATAAAGCACAAGGAACATCATACGGTCACCTACATTTTACAGAATGTGGAACCAAATGTTACAATCATGGAAAGAAAAACCCAGACTGGAACATCACGTACGATGATCGAATAGTTTTTCGAAGCGATGCAATAAATATCGGATCGGTCATATTCAGCAACATGACTCAATTGGCAGAGAAATTGCCACCTCAATACCATAAATGGTTGTTGTTATTCGACCCACAGGAGTCCGAGAAATTACCAAATCATGGCCCTCACGATCACGAAATCAACCTCAAAACATCGGATGATCAGGTTAAAGTCGGACCAATATACCAATTATCAAGAGAAGAAGAAAAACTGCTGCGAGAATATATCGATAAAATAATAAGGGAAGGAAAAATTCAACCATCCCAGGGACAAGCAGGAAGCCCGATTTTATTCGTACCAAAACCTAATGGTCGAGGGTTACGTCTTTGTGTAGATTACAGACGATTAAATGATCTTACGATCAAAGACAAAACCGCACTGCCTTTAATGGACGAACTACAAAATTGAATGAAAGGAGCTAAGTGGATCACGAAGTTGGATATGAAATCCGGATACCACCTAGTAAGAATGGCAAAAGGACACGAATGGAAAACAGCGTTTAGAACCAAGTTTGGATCCTACGAATATATGGTAATGCCGTTTGGGTTAACAAACGCACCTGCTACATTTCAAAGATGGATGAACGGAATCCTACAACCTTTCCTAGGACACCACGACAATGTCACAGTATGCTACATTGACGACGTTATGATAGCAACAAAAGGAACTCGAGAAGAACACCATGAGTATGTAGGAAAAATACTCCAGGTCCTTCAGGATAACGAGTTAGTGGTGGAAATTGACAAATGCGAATTCGATAAACAAGAAGTTGAATTCCTGGGATTTTTAGTTAGCGGGAAAGGATTGAAAATGGCCCCAAGCAGAAGCGAAGCAATAACCAAATGGCCAATACCAAAGACACAGAAAGAGGTTCAAATCATTCTAGGATTATGGAACTTCTATCGAAGATTTATAAAAGGATACGCTGGAATCGTAGCACCAATAACAAACACGTTGAAAGGAGATGGAAAGAATTTCATGTTCGGAGACCCACAAAAAGCGGCCTACTACAAAATATGCATATTATTTGCAGCAGAAAATACTCCAATTCTTCGACATTATGAAGAAGATCGACCAGCAGTAGTCGAGACTGACGCCTCAGACTTCGCCATGGGAGCAATTCTATCGCAAAAGTTTGAAGACGCTAAAATGCACCCTGTCGCCTTTATTGTCACGGTTGTGTCGAGTGAGGATCGAAGAAGGAATAAGGATCGATGAAGGGGAAAGGGAATACGAAGGAAAACAGGTTTCGATAGAAGGAATCAGTTTGTGTTGGAAGGAATCAGGTTTTGTTGATTGGAATCAGGTTTTGTTGGTTGCGTTGTAAATATGGCGTGATGGTTATGGCGTAGGCCGCGGGTTGAAAGGATTGCGTACATAGTTGGGTGGAGTTAGGATGTATTTTGGAACGAGTGAGTAAAGGTGACGACGGTCGCGTTAACTGTATATAAGGATGCTGGATCTGCGGAGGATAGGTTTGTTCTTCACTCGTTCTCTAGTCTACAAAACATTCAATAGCTTCGGCACCAAACTTTGTTTACTTCTGTGATTCCGGATTTCGAGTCTCTTGCTTGTTACGCAGTACCCGCGATCACTGCACCACCGTACAATACCTTTGTCTTAGTTTGGTTTTTATAGCCCCTGGAACTCCGAGCCTTGAACCCTTGACAGAAGAACGAGTCTACAATCGATTCTACTGTTATAATTTAGTATATGTGCCGCTACTCTCATCAAAGCGGTTGTTACTTTTGCCATAGACCCTCCAACTCCCTTTGCTCCGTGTTTAAATCAGTTGGAAACTTCGAAAACAAGCTCACAGTACACAGCTTTTGGAGACACTCCTGCGTTGTGTGCCTGTGGAAACATCGACGAGAAGGATCCACACTGTTTTAAATGCCAGCATACGACAGCAACAAACCTCAACAATCCCGAATCAATTTCCTCGACCTAGCTGGTCGAACCCTCAACCTCTTCGAACAAGAACCCCTGAACGCCTTTGACAGCATCGACGCTATCCTCAACGAACCCAAGGAATCTTTGGAAGCATACTTCTGGGACGAACCACAAGCGGTATCTCCTTGGAATAGCTACTGGACAGAAGCAGCAAGCAACGGAGGAGGCCTCCAAATCGACAACGCAGTATTCAAAAACTTTTGGACCAAGTACTACGGTCTTCACGTCGATTGCCAAAACGAGGAACCGTGCTACTGCGAACATAACTGCGGAGGAACACATACAACAATCGGTAGAGCAGTAGAAGCTCAATCAACGACATCAGAATCTACGATCAAGGCAATACAGAAGGACATAGAAAGCCAAATCTCGTGGGCAGATTACAACGAACGAAAGGCGAACAAGGGAAAGGGAGTTGACTGCGAATTACATCCGGCTCCTTTACCAGCCCCACTAATCATCGTAACAACACCCAGTAAACACGAGGTGTTCTTCTGGTAGATGGTCAATCCGTTTCTAGAAGCAGAAATCGAAGTAGCAGTCCAACAAATTCAAGACAATATAGACAAAGTCAGAGACTGTTTAACAGAACCCCGCCTCCTCACAGCCGCCTCTCTACATCATCAAAAAGATGTCCGGAGAACCTTCAAGACCAACTCGCGATGTCACGTTGACTGGAGCTTTACAAATAGAGCTGGAGATCGTGGCAACAAAGAACACAGAAATCATGAACGAAGCACAGCTCCGCAGTCACATCACGGACATCAACAAAGGGCTTACAGCAATATGCCAATTACCGACAACCAGCAGACTGAACGAATTGCTCAAGGAACAGCAATCTGTGAAGAATGCGGAAGTACGAATATCGGAATTGTTGGCAGAAGGAGAAAAAATAGTCCAGGAAAGGGACAATTTGAAACAGGAACTACTGCTCACTCAACAAGCAGCGGCCACTGCAGAAACATCGAAGACATGCGAACATGGGGATCTGGAAGAAGAAATCCGGATTCTAAAACAGACATTGGAAGAAGCAAATCCAGACCTGGCGGAACTGAAAAGGGATCTGGAAGATGCTCAAACTCAAATGGAGATATTTAGGAACCTGGCGGAGGAAAATCGACAACAGGTAACCAGAATCCTGAAGTTGACGGAAGGAAGAGGGGGAGAAACAGGAGAAAGGACGGACAGAGAGGAGCGAGAAGAGAAAGTGAATGATATCACTAGTTTTTCAGGAGAAGATAGGAAGGAACTTCGAGGATGGAAGGTGCAGCTGGCATTAAAGATAGCCGGAAAACCGAAGGCATTCAACAACGAACAGAAGAAGTTGAGGTATGCAGTTGGATGTCTGAAAGGAGTAGCTCTGACACAGTTAATGCCACACTGTGACGAAATCTCAGGGGAAGTCAAACTCAATACCCTGAAAGACCTAGTTGACCTGCTGGATGTAGCATTCGGAGATCAAGACAGAGCAGCAACAGCAAAGAGGGAACTCGAGAAACTCAGGCAACGAGACCGCGAATTCTCCCAGTACTACGCGGAATTCCAAAGATACGTAGTAGACACAAAATGGAACGAAGATGCACAATTGGACGCACTACGGAAAGGGCTGTCCAACGAACTCAAGGACTCCATACAGCATATCGAGGAGCCAGAAAGCATGATCGAATTCGTTAAAATGGTGTCGAAAAGGGACTCCCAGCTGAGGAGAAGAGCCGCGGAAAAGAAATCTGGAAGATGGGAAGGGTATAAAAAATCCGATGCAACGACCAACACCACATCCGCCCCAGACGCAGCACCTGCAGGATCCGTTGCAGGATACCACGGCCCCGCTCCAATGGATCTCTCGGCAGTAAAAGGGAAGAAGATTACACCTGAGGAGAGGAAAAGACGAAGGGAAGGAGGACTATGTATGTACTGTGGGGATAGCAGACATTTCGCGGCATCATGCCCAAGGAAGCTTAAGGCAGGATCAGGACAAACGGAAGTGTCACCGTTTAAAAAAGCAACGAATGAAGGGGATGCAGATTCAACAACAGGGAAAGGAAAGGATGTGGAATCGGGAAAAGTTTAGTCCAGTGCAATAAGGATGGCAATTGCGCTGGAAACGAATTTCCTTTGTCAGTCAATGCTAGTTTTGGTATCTCGCAGTTTTCTATATCAAGCGCAGAAATAAAAGAGTCTTCTATGGAAAGCAAACATCTCGTTGTGAAATGCTCGCTGAAAATAGAAGATAAGATCATTGATACCCACGCTTTGATAGACTGCGGAGCTACTGGAATAGCATTTATTGACAAAGATTTCGTCCGCCATCATCAGTTACAACAGAGAGAGTTAAAAGAATCAAGAGAATTGGAAGTTATAGATGGAAGGCCCATCGAATCAGGAACCATCACCACTATGGCTAAACTGGACTTAGGCATACGCGGACATCAGGAGCAACTACCAGCATTCGTTACGAAACTTGGACATTATCCAATCGTGCTTGGACTACCATGGCTACAACTTCACGACGTTACGATCAAGTTCCATAACAAAAGAATAGGATTCGAAAGCGATTATTGTCAGAAACATTGCCAACATCATTCAAGTGTATGGGTATGGGGAAATCATATGGAAACAACGGAATCCGATGAGTCAAAGTTAGATATATGTGCTATAGCAGCAGCTCCGTTTATGAGGCGGAATAGAAAGGAGAAACTCAAGGTGTACGCGGTAACTTTATACGAAATCAACAAAGCCCTAGAAATAAAGGACCTTCAAGAAAAACCGCTGGAACAGTTAATTCCCAAGGAATATCATGAGTTTCTTCCCCTCTTTGACAAGGTTATCGCTGAAAGGCTACCACCACACAGACCGTACGATCATAAGATTACACTCCAAGACGGATTCACACCACCCTTTGGACCAATATACAGCCTGTCAAGAGAAGAACTGCAGGTCCTGAAAGAGTGGATTGAAAAGAATTTGTCAAAGGGATTTATCAGATCGTCATCATCACCATGCGGAGCACCGGTGTTGTTCGCACCTAAACCGAATGGAGGGTTACGATTATGCGTGGACTATCGAGGACTCAACGAAGGAACCATAAAAAATTGATACCCATTACCGTTAATCCAGGAAACCTTGTTGAGATTGTCAAAAGCCAAGTGGTACACCAAGTTAGATATCCGAGATGCCTACAATATGATTCGAATAGCAGAAGGAGACGAATGGAAAACGGCGTTTAGGACCCGTTATGGCCTGTTTGAATCCCTCGTTATGCCCTTCGGACTCACCAATGCACCAGCCAGCTTTCAGGAATTTATCAACAATACTCTTCGCCCCTTTCTGGACATCTTTTGTACGGCATTCCTGGATGACATCCTCATCTACAGTGACAATTTAAAGGAACATAAGGAACACGTCAGAGCAATAATGACAACGCTTAAGGAGGCCGGTCTGTATCTGAAAGCGGAAAAATGCGAGTTTCATCAACAGGAGGTGAAGTACCTGGGATTAATAGTTGGAGTAAACGGGATTAAAATGGACCCAGAAAAAGTAACAGTGGTGAAGGAATGGGAAGCACCTGGCAAGCTCAAAGAAGTTCAAGCGTTTTTAGGATTCGCCAATTTCTATCGAAGATTTATCAGAAATTACAGCAGGGTGGTCCAACCATTAACAAAGCTAACGAAAAAGCTGGTACCATTTCACTGGGGATCCGATCAGAAACGAGCCTTTGCGGAGCTAAAAGAAGCGTTTACAACAGCACCAGTTCTAGCACACTTCGATTATGAGAAAGAAATCGTTTTGGAAACGGATGCCTCGAGCTATGTGTCTGCAGGAGTGTTATCCCAATACGATGATCAAGGAATCCTTCATCCGGTAGCGTTCTTTTCGAAGAAACACACACCGGCAGAAGAAAATTACGAGATTTACGATCAAGAGCTGGGAGCCATAGTTAAAAGTCTGGAACAGTGGAGACCAGAATGCGAAGGGTCAGTACATCCTATTAAGATACTGACGGACCACAAGAATCTCGAATACTTCATGACGTCAAAGCTACTCAATAGAAGACAAACCAGATCGTCCGAATTCCTGTCGAGATTCAAATTTAGGATTATATACCGCCCAGGAAAGCAAGGTCAAAAGCCCGATGCACTCACCAGAATGCCAGGAGACTTTCCTCCGAAGGGGGGGGCAGAAAAAACCCAACAAATCGTGCTCAAAACGGAGAATCTCGACAAACGATTACAACAAGGACTGGTGATAGCATTCGCAGAAGTGGTGAATCAGGACGAAACCGATCCAAAGGAATCGTGGAACTGGATTCAAAATGTATGCAAGGACTGCCCATTCGATAGCAGCGAAGGACTGTGCTTCAACGCAATGGACGTCAAAAATGATTCGGACAAGCTACAACTGATACAGGACCATCATGATACACCGGCAGCAGGACATCCAGGACGAGCAAAAACCCTCGAACTCCTGAAAAGAAGTAATCAATGGCCAGGTATGAGGAAGGACGTGGACAGGTACGTACGAAACTGCCACGTATGTCAACGCAGCAAAGCAACTCACCAGAAGATCCACAGATGGCTCAAACCACTGGAAATACCGCAACAACCATGGAAGGATTTGAGTATGGATTTCGTGGTGGGACTACCGGAAAGCGAGGGGTACAACGCCATATGGGTAGTGGTTGACAGGTTGTCAAAAATGAAACATTTAGTGCCATGTCGGGACGATACAGATGGCAAGAAGCTGGGCGAGATGTTTATACGAGAAGTGTTTAAGTTACATGGTTTACCGGATACCATAGTATCAGACAGAGGACCCCAATTCGCGTCAGAATTCTGGAGACACGTTTGTGAAAGACTTGGGATCGAACGAAGACTGTCAACCGCGTTTCACCCACAGACAGATGAACAAATGGAACGAATGAACGCCATTATGGAACAGTATCTCAGGGCCTTCGTCAATTATCAACAGAACGATTGGACACAGTGGCTACCAATGGCAGAATTTGCGTCGAACAATCACGCCTCGGAAACAACAGGATGCTCACCGTTCTTCAGTAATTACGGATTCCATCCAAGAATGACCTTTAGCCAACATCCGGTTCAGAATGGGAACGATATCAGGGAAGTAAACGCAAATACCCTCTCCCAGAAAATGAACGATATCTTTCAACAGATGAAGGCTGAAATGACTCGAGCACAAGATATTCAAGCGGAACAAGCAGACAAGCATCGACGAGAGGGAGTGCAGATGGAGGTTGGGGATCGAGTCTGGATGGACGCCAGGAATATCACAACACAACGATCCAGCAAGAAGCTTGACTGGAAACGCCTGGGACCATACGATATTACGGAAGTTATCAGCCCGTGGGCTTATCGATTACAATTACCAAAGGACCTCCACATTCATCCAGTACAACCAATCTCCCGCCTAACCAAAGTATCGGAAGATCCCTTGCCAGGACAAATCGAATCGGCACCACCTGCAGTTGTCGTGGACGGAGAAGAAGAATACGAAGTGGAACGTATCGACGACTCGAGGATGTTTCGACGACAATTGCAGTATTTGGTCAAGTGGAAAGGCTATGATGAACAAAGCTGGGAACCGGCGGTTAACGTGGATGGGCTTCAAGCAATCGATATTTTTTATGCGGAACAACCTGGCAAGCCCGGATCAACAGCTTCGTAGGAACTTAGCATGTGGGAGGGGGAGCTACTGTCATGGTTGTGTCGAGTGAGGATCGAAGAAGGAATAAGGATCGATGAAGGGGAAAGGGAATACGAAGAAAAACAGGTTTCGATAGAAGGAATCAGTTTGTGTTGGAAGGAATCAGGTTTTGTTGATTGGAATCAGGTTTTGTTGGTTGCGTTGTAAATATGGCGTGATGGTTATGGCGTAGGCCGCGGGATGAAAGGGTTGCGTACATAGTTGGGTGGAGTTAGGATGTATTTTGGAACGAGTGAGTAAAGGTGACGACGGTCGCGTTAACTGTGTATAAGGATGCTGGATCTGCGGAGGATAGGTTTGTTCTTCACTCGTCCTCTAGTTTCCAAAACATTCAATAGCTTCGGCACCAAACTTTGTTTACTTCTGTGATTCCGGATTTCGAGTCTCTTGCTTGTTACGCAGTACCCGCGATCACTGCACCACCGTACAATACCTTTGTCTTAGTTTGGTTTTTATAACCCCTGGAACTCCGAGCCTTGAACCCTTGACATTTATCTCCAAGAAATTCTCACCCGCCGAAATCAACTATCAAATATACGACAAAGAAATGCTTGCCATAGTATACGCTTTCAAAACATGGCGATGCTACCTCCAAGGAGCTACACATACGACTATCGTCTTCTCTGATCATATGAATCTACAGTACTTCAAAGAAACCAATCAACTCAATCGAAGGCAAGCCAGATGGGCAGAAGTACTACAAGAATATAACTTCAAAATTGTATACAGAAAAGGTTCAGCAAATGGAAAAGCAGATGCTTTGTCAAGATGTCCGGAGTTCATCTCTAGAGAGGGAGGTACGCAAAGTACAGAAAAGAAAGCTTTATTAGGACCAGAACTTTGGATGAACATTGGAACAATGGATATTGATGTTGAGGAAATAGGAGAAATATCATTCGCCGGTTTCTCAGTTAAAAAACTAACACCCGGAATGAAAGAACGATGGATTACTGAAGTAGAAGAAGATGAAGAATATAAGGAGATATTAAGAAAGGTTAACAACAAGGAGAAGAACGTTGACGAAAGATTTGGAATAGACACGGAAGGGATGTTGGTATGGAAAGGAAGGCTATACGCACCAAAGGGTTTTAGAAAAGAAGTGCTCAAACGAGAACACGACTCCAAGGTAGCAGGACACTTCGGAAGAGAACGCACCATGGAACTTATTACCAGAAATTTCTACTGGCCCAATTTAGAAGAAGAAGTTCGAGACTATTGCAACAAATGCGACTCGTGTCAAAGAACGAAAAGCCCCCGACATGCGAAACATGGATTACTACATCCATTGGAATTACCATTGTCACCATGGTCATTCATATCAGTCGACTTTATCACAGATCTACCGGAGTCAGATGGATGCAAAAATATCATGATAGTAATCGATCGCTTCACAAAAATAGCTCACTTTATACCAACAGCCAAATGGGAATCGTCAGTAGTAGCCAAACTGTTGCTAGACAATGTGTGGAAATATCACGGACTGCCAACAGATATAGTATCGGACAGAGACGGGGTATTTACCGGACATTTCATTGCAGACTTATACCAATTCTTAGGAATCAAACGTTCAATGTCAACAGCGTTCCACCCTCAAACGGACGGCCAAACAGAACGGATGAACCAGACAATTGAACATTACCTACGAACATACTGCAACTACGAACAAGACAATTGGAAAGAAATGTTACCAATGGCCGAATACGCATATAACAACTCCAAACATGCGGCAATCAAAATGACACTTTTCTACGCAAACTACGGATATGAACCACGCACCAATTGGCCCACCGAAGTGGAATTCAAAAACCCAAGCTCGGAAATATACGCTCACTACATGGTAGACGTCTATCGCAAGCTCGAAACACAACTCGAAAGCAGTCGTGAAAAAATGGCAACATACTACGACCAAAAAAGAAAGCCAGCACCAGAGTTTAAAATCAATGATTGGGTAATGCTAGATGGGAGAAACATTCGAACCAAGAGGCAATGCAGGAAACTCGACGACAAACTATACGGACCGTTCAAGATCAGTAAAGTCGGAAGCAACAAACGTTGGTGTCGGTTAGAGCTACCAGCGTCGTGGAAAATACATCCTACATTCAATGTTGCTCTACTAGAACAGTACCGGGGAGAAGTCAAAGAAAAAGATATTCCACCGATAGAAGCAGACAATGAAGGATGGATACCCGAAGCTATTATAGCCAGTGGACCGACAGACGAGGATCATCGGAAGCACGTATATTTGGTCAAGTGGGAAGGATTTACGCACGAAGAAAATAGTTGGGAATCCTACGAACATCTAGCAGAAATAGCACCTGAACTAATTGATAAGTTCTACGAACAAAAACCAGAGATGGAAAAAGATAAAAGATAGAAACAAAACAAGAAAACACAAAAAAGAAAGAAAAGGAATAAATAGATTTCTGTTGTTAAAACTCACACCGCATTTGATTTTTATGTAAGCGGAGGTCACCTTTATTTTTATTTTATTTTTATTTTAATGTTTTATCCAAAAGATTAGCTATACCTATAGTATACGCTGTCTGAGTGGTAACTATTGCAAAAGAATCACTTCTTACGTTGGAGTACTCTGTTGAGGTCACCAGAGCTAGAGAGGGAGGTAATGTTAGGGGTTTCCCCTTAGCATGCGTATGAAGTACATCAGGCTTAGTCTCCCAGGCTTGCCGTTATTCAAAGATGAATCAGCGGTTAAGATTACACCCCTGAGGATGTCTACTGATGAGTTAGCAGACGGCTCAACATAGCCGGGTGAAATCCCCATAATAGTCTATGCTACAATACTACGTCTCAGCATAGGGAATAGCTACCCAGTGTGGAGACAGTACGCACACTCGATCAGACAGTAATCTTGGGGGTAAAAACCCATAGTAGTGGCCAAGGCATGGAACACACCAACCATACTGCCGAAGCAATGTAACTGCCAAGCAGGGGTCTTCGGATCAGCTGTGCGTTACGGATCAGACCAGTGTTATCTCCGTTATCATGCTAATACTGGGACACACCATACCCGTGCTTAGCTTCATGGATTTGGTTGGACAAGCGATATTATCTTAGTATGCGGGACTTTGCTATCTCTAGAGCTAGAGTAAGCAAAGGAGATAAGCTAACTGCGCCCCGGTAGTTAACTCTACCTAAAAGATAAGTGCTTGGATCTAGACTGTCGAACCCCAGCTCTGCCGTGTTTACAACACGATAACTGATAGAGGGCACCCCCTTCGGGGAATACGGATAAGACCCGATGACACTAGGTACATGGCAATGTATGGGTTGGCAGCTCATTAAATCATTGATCACTATTCCACTCAATACGAAGAAAGATAACTAATACGAAGTAATGGTCCGATATGTGCGTCAGCAACGTCATCACACGCAGGATAACCTTTGGGATTCCTGGAGGGGGCTTACGCAACCTCACGTTGTCAAACGGAACTCTCCACAACTAACTACCGAGATCGGCTCTGAAGCAACGATCGGATGTTATGTGAACACCCACTACGGTAGACTGAGTGTTACTGAGATAGTACTATACACATACATCATAGATTACAGAGAAGTACCGTCACCCCTTAGCAGGATGGTTTGACGCGGAAATACTCACCTATAAAAGACCACCTTAAACCCACAAGTTTAAACACAACGATTCAAGCAACAGTCGAACAAACCACAGTCAGAACACAACAGCGGAAAAACCACCTGAAATATTATTAAGTTAATTACCTTAAGAATATTCACCAATAAACTTTTATGTCTATTACAGACGATCAGAAGATCCTATACGCTCGCTCTTGCACGCCCAAGCAAACACTCGAGCCAAATACGAACACCTGGCAAGGTACCTTCTGCGTAACAACCTTTGGGAAGAATACTACCACTATTTCCATACCGGTGAACTTCCTTCTCAAGTCGCTTTTGACGAATCTTCGGAAGATTACCTCCAAGGCAGTTACGACTTTTAAGCAGGGCCATACTGCAATAGATGCCCGTATTCATACATACGGTACAACGACGTAAACGCGTCACAATCGAACTCCATATTTTTAGTTGGATTATTATAATTAAGATACGCCTTTACCGTAAGACGGTACAACAATATCGATAAGTCACATCTAGCTGCAGTATCCCCCTAACAGATCGGATGTTATGTGAACACCCACTACGGTGGACTGAGTGTAATTGAGATAGTACTATACACACACATCATAGAATACAGAGAAGTACCGTCACTCCTTAGCAGGATGGTTTGACGCGGAAATACTCACCTATAAAAGACCACCTTAAACCCACAAGTTTAAACACAACGATTCAAGCAACAGTCGAAAAACCACAGTCAGAACACAACAGCGGAAAAACCACCTGAAATATTATTAAGTTATTACCTTAAGAATATTCACCAAAACTTTTATGTCTATTACAGACGACCAAAAGATTCTCTTCACTCGCATCTTGCATGCCCAAGCCAACACTCGAGCCAAATACGAACACCTCGCATGATATCTTGTTCGTAATAACCTTTGGGAAGAATACTACCATTATTTCCATCCCGGTGAACTTCCTTCCCAAGTCACCTTTGACAAATCATCGGAGGATTACCTCCAAGACAGTTACGACTTTTAAACACAGGGCCATACTGCAATAGATGCCCGTATTTATCCACACCATACAACGAAGTAAACGCGTCACGTTTGAATTTCATATTTTTAGTTTTATCATCGTTATCAGGATACGCCTTTACCACAAGTCGGTACGACAATATCGATAAAGCTAAGTCACATCTAGCTGCAGTATTCCCCTAACACAGGGCTTGTTTTCTTTCGGATATTATCACTTTCGCTTCAGCCTTTACTTCGTATTCCAGTATGGTGTTTTGTTCCACCTTTCCTTTCACACCAAGGCATTTTCTCAATCTTTTTGCCAATCCACTCTCCCCTTCCATAATACGTCCTCCTCCGAGACCGTCTGGCATTTCGATTAGTCGTTTTGCGAATCGTCTTTGTCTGTTGTTGAGTAGCGATTTCGCTGGTCTGAACCCTGCCTCCTTGATGAGGGGGACTATTGGTGTTGTTCTGAACATTCCCGTTGTGCGTCTGGCTGACTGATTTACCAGCTAGAAAACATGGGGTATCGCTAAGCCAATCACGAATACTTTTGTCTACGGACTGTATATATCTGTTTGTCATTCCCTATAAGAGGTCTAGGAACCTCGTAGAACATTTCTAATGTTGTTTACAGCAGTTTTTTTCCTGTCCACCTCCGATTAAAGCTATTCCGAGGAGGATTTTGTGTCCTAGCCAGTATTTTTGTTTCCATTCTTTGATCATGAGCTCACGAGCGACGAGAGCATCCAGTCAGTGTTCTTGATTATGTGCTTCCTCTAATTCTTATACATTTGACTACAAAAAACTGCTTTAACTATCCTTCGCTTCCGTGGATTAGGAACAACCCGTAACCTAAGTTGAGCTAGTTACTCCCTCAAACCCTCTTTGTACCGGTGATAATTCCCACTGGGCCTATAGACATCTCGGACCAATTGGTAGCTTGTAAACCCGGATGACTTACTCCACCCCTCCTCCCCCGCAGGGACAGATATTGTGCTGCCAACGTTTTTGGTACCCGCCACTTAATTGGATAGGCTTTTATTCCCACTCGTTATAATAACAAAACATTACCTAACGCGTATCGTATATAGGAGAATTTATGGTTCCCTATTACCGGGAGGAAAGGGTGGCAGACAAATAAAGGATTTGGGAAGAGACGCAAGGTAAAGTAGGTGAATGAATGGAAACAGGCAGAAGTTTCGGTGTGTAACATAATGATGTGGTAGTTGAACTCCTAACGGGAGCGGGCTAAATCTCCTCACGATCAACCTCACTAATTATAAGTGCAGATCTCGTAGTGAACTGGCAAACTATATACCCAGTGTGAAATATTGGGCCTACGCACAACCATTGCAACCCATACGAGAACCACCCCATCCGCAGATAGGGTGCAATAAGCCGCTCTGTCTGCGGATGATGATTTCCGCAGAGGGTGGCTCTATCTGCGGAGTCCCACAGACAGGATGTTTGAAGCACACAACCACCTAAAACAAGAGCGGGGCCAGCAAAAATGGTCTTGCCTGCCAAGAGCAGCATTTCAGCCAGCAATTGATATTTTATGTTGCGCGGGGGTAGTTACGAGTCTGGCCAGCGTCTGGAGAAATGGCCAGTGACCGAATGATGAACAGACAGATTGTATGTGCTACACGTTGCGGCTGGAGGTCACAATTCCTATTGATCTGAATATGAATTGTCCGAATACATGCTTGCACATGTGCAGACCCCCTAATCCTATGGGATTCAAGCTCGGGCTACAGATTCCGCTAGAAAACTAGGTACGAGATCTCCTGATTTTCTGCCATCACAGGGAAACCTTCAAATGGTTTTTGGGCCTAGATTTCTGCGCCCTACGGATATCACTATTGTACCAGTCAATGAGGTGGTCACTTTTTTGCTGTCACTTTTTTCAATCACCGAATGGTCAAAACTGAGCGAAATCCGGAATAAAAACTTTTGAGACACTCAATCCTGACTGCTGACGTTCCAACCTCATTGAACTGGTACAGTATATGGGGCGCCTCATCCGCGGGCTGGATGATTCTTCGTATGGGTTGCAACACCACGACTTATCTTGAGCCACCGCATCCACCCTCCTAGCCCCCGGAGCCCCACACATGCATGAATTGGCCATATCGCTTACAGCTCTAGATCTAGGCAGAACTGGATGTACCGAAAGAATGTGTATTAACCATTGTCGGGTTGTTTCACCAGCGGAGAGCCCCGCAAGGATGGCAGAGGAAACAAGGGTTGAGTGCATGCATGGTTTTCAGACTTATGATGGATGGTGTATAAAATCGATTAAGTATAGACGCCGATACAGTGTGGAACTCGCACTGATTTGAGTTTTCGGTCCCACAGCAGAACTGTCAAAATTCGCTTTCGGGCCGCATGCGCATGTGCAGACCTATGCCCCAGGGATGTTTTGATAATTTTACAATTTTGTAGGGGAAACAGCGCCGGCGAGCCTTAATCGATCTCACCGGCCCAACGCAAGTATGATATCATATAATTCGGGATATAAGCCTCAGCGATTAAAGTGGGTTAAGGTAGTCCGGATTATCTTAAACCTCGCAAGTCTGTTTTGTGAGACTTGCGCTCGTTAACAGGTTATTTGACCATCCGTCAGCCAGGCACAAGAGCAGTGAGACTTGCGAGGTTATTTATTCCTGTAATTTATTATAAATAATATAGCAATCCTGATCGTAATAGATTTTGCTTTGTAAAGTATCCACTTGTAGTGTTCCCAGCTGTATTTGTCTGTACAAAGATTACTTATAATCAGTAGTCTGTCGACACTCCATCTGCAACCGCAACTGCTACAACAAAAACTTGAGATTTCAATCATCTCATTCAGAAGAGTTGAATCTAACTGACCAAACCAAAGTTGCGGCAAGCGTATGATATATTTCCTCTGGAACCTGCTTTTACTAACGGTACTAATTCCTTAGCAGCCCAGCAAAGCCAGAATCTTACAGGAGGCCTCGAGGGTCATCTAACTACAACTTCAGACTCATGGCAGCCATCCACTTTAGATTAAAGTGAATATTCTATCTTGTAAATAAACTAGTGTCACCCTTTTCTGACGCTAAAACAGCAAGCCGGTCATAATACCGAGGACGGTTTTTAGAAACTTCTACAGCTGGCAAAATAAAGCCGCCATGAGTAGATTGAGCAGTTCGTTCGCATCTATCAGCGGTTTCCCCTTATCCTCCGAGCCTTCATATCAGACTTTCTCTCGCAGCATCATTCCCAATCCCACATCAAGCATTCCAAGGATCATTTGTGGCTACAAGACGTCTCTCGACCAAGATTCGTTGACCGTTGAGTTTTATGACTCGACTTTCACCTTTCACTCACAATGGCTAAACGATGCACGGTGTGACAATGAACCGTCGAGGGATAGCACCAGTGCCTTTTGCCGATCACCCTTGACTGCTCGCATTAAAACGGTCCGTGTTACTAGTCAAGTATCCGAACGACTTTAGATGTTACTTGGGTTGACTGAATTTCCTGTCTTATGGCTACGGGTAATGGCTCCTATGGTAGCCAAACGCGAAGATTTGGAGACACGTCGAGTCGCATCCCTTCCAAAAGGATGGCAAGCAAAGACTCAGAGGATTCCAGAGGTTCAGTATGATGAAATCTACTCGGAAAATTCGACACCCGAATTATCACAGACCACCACCGTTCAGATCTTGGATCATTTATTGCAAGAATCCTCCGCTGGCGTGGTCAAGTTATCAACCTTCCGGCCCCTAATACTGTGGACGAGAAGAATACGGAGAATACCCTTGTAATCCGAGTATTGAAGCAGCTTTTCGGCAGCGTTTTTGTTCATCCTTGACGTGGTGTTGATAAAACGTTTAACATTACTTCATACGACCTCAAGCCTGATCGTGTCGCACTTCTCAACTATGATGCGAATCGGATCCTCTTTCCGCACAGCGACCACGCGCATTATTAGCATCCAAGTCAGGTTATGGGTTTATATGGGTTGGAAGGAGAGAGCGAAAACACTTTTGTATCCGGATTCGCGGTACTCACAACGCTTAGGGAAGAGTTATCAGAGTTCTTTGAACAATTATGCAAAGCGCTGATTGGCTTTGGACGTATTGCACCATTCTATGACCATCCTCTAGCCCAATCAATTGTTGATACGGCAATTACGATGTATCCCGGTCTACCAGATAAAATCAAGCGTTTTCGATGGCATCTCCACTTATCAGGATCGCTACTATCACCATTTGACGAATTCCACATGGCCCGAGCTGCGCACCAGAAATTTCAGGAGATCATGCGCCAAAACACTCACCAAATGAAAATACATCTCAAGCCGGGAGATCTCAGGTTGTTGTATGGACGAGAGCGGGTCATCGATAAACCGTGTAAGGCAAACTGTACCCGAAGCCGTCGTCACCAATACGTACCGCGCGATCAAGCTCGAAAAATTGAAGCCATATATTGACAACAAGTGGCTCGTCCATATGCCATTGTCCCAGCTGTCTGAATTGCTCGCGCTGCTGGAGGATGAACAAGCGGGTCTGCACCTGTGTTCCATCGATGATTAATGGGGTTGGCGCTGCTATGTGACGTGGACCTAGCTAGTGAGCGAGTGGGTGATGTGGACGGCTTGGAATATGTGTGGGACGGAGAAGGTGGTTGGATGTATCTTTATACAAATAGTAAGACTTTGTTTGGAAAATGATGTTTCTAAGTTAAGATCAAGTTTGACCATACGGGAATACACAGAAATTTTACTAGGCTAAGTATACGTGGAAGCAGATGTTTGTGACTGGATGGACTTTTAGTTAGTCCATGATCGTAGCATCGTGCTCTCTGGCGGCAGCCTCGAAATACAGAAGCTCAAAAACTCGAAAGTGACAACCAACTTATTACATCAAAAAAAGTTTGTTTATAAACCATGACAAATGGTAGCAACTACTAACTGATTAGAACTTATTAGAGTATGTAACTTTAGGCATGAGTAGTAATGAGGGTACAAATTAGTGGAAAGACTTCTTGGAGTGGGGTTGGTACTTTATAGGGGTGGTGCAGTACTGACAGTGAAGGATTTCCTGTGGTTCTATTGACCCCCAATAGACCACCTAAATAGAATCTCAACTCCACCTATTGATAGAAATAGAAATTTCGAATAGAAGGGAGGGTATCAACACCCCTATCTATCTAAGTGTTCTACTTGGAATTTTTGGAAAAAAAATTGGCCAAGAAATGGTGTTCCTATATGTTTCCATAGGCAACAGAAAGTCCTCCAGTGGCACTTCACACAAAGAGAAATTATGGCAGTACATTTGCACTGAAGTGTAATTACAAGGGTTCCAATTTGCATGGTCACCTGAAGGTGGGTTAGGGACAGAGGGTAGAAAAAGTGAAGGAGCAATGTGTGTTAGTGACTGTAATGGCATGTAAAGATCTGTCATTTTAAGTGCATTTGGTGACACATCAAATTTACAATGACTACACATCAAATTCTAATAACACATCAAAATTTCGATGACTACACACCAAAATTAACCATGACTATAAAATTCAGCCAAGTTACAAAAAAATTAAATCCAGAAACAAATACCCTACTCTAAGTCCACTTGGAGTTTTACAAGTGAACTTTTTTTTAATATGGCATTTCGGTTGTCTCATTTTAGTTTTGTATTTTGAGGCTGCCGCCTCTCACCCTTGCGATAGTCAGAAAGTCTAGGGCTTAGGGATTGGCACTTCCACATAGACAAGACACTCCGGTGCTCTCAGCAATCACTAATCTACAAGAAGTCTTCTAAGCTGGTGTCATGCACATAATAGCTATATCGATATCAGGGATCAGAATAAGGAGTACATTTCAAGAATGAATGTAACGATGGAGAATGATGGAGTGCGGTTAGGGTTAGTCACCCAATCAAATTTGACGACTGGGCTCGAGACAATGTAACGATCTTCATTAATATATGGCTATTAGTATGCATATATTCTTTTTCTTCCTTGGTATTATACCAGTGGAAAGCTCCCCAATCGATAAACCGGGATATATCCATACGTTTATTGCCCACTCTGGGTACGTACTTTTGTTTCTAGCGGATGGCTATGCTAGGGATGTTTGTTACGTAGGATTATCTCGTTAGATATAACCACCTAGCACCAAATCAGGGGAAGAACCATGTGAAAAATCCCTATAGTGTGCCTCCCAGTCTTTCCCATCATACTTCCCCTGCCACAGACGCTCGAAATCCGCTCTGACCTCCTTCCCGACATCCTTAAACCCCTCCTTCGCCGCCTCCTCTCCTATCACAACATCAAAGCAGTAACCTGCCCACACGCCGCGGTGCATGTCCTCTGGCGCATTATAAATGGCCATACTATTATCCGAACTCCAACATATCTTCCTCAACAGCCCATGCCCGAAACTCATTCCCTTGTTTTCCAATAAAGTATCTCTGGGGTTATCGTTGATGTCAGCGAAGGCAACAAACTCTTTCGTTGTCAAGTTGCGGAGAATCTATTCTCTGCTGTCAGGATACAGTTGCAGGGGGTTGGCAAAGACAGCCACATCGACATGGAAAGAGTTTGAAATGTATTGTGTCAGAGTTTGGAATGAAAACAAGTCTGCAACTAATGTTTTGTAAGTAACTTCATGTAGTGACCATTGAGCGATCATGGTGCGATTAATTATATGCCGTCCCCCTAAGCGCAAACTCTTTTTCAGGAGAAATCTGTACATAATATCCGCAGCGCACGGCGGCACAAATGGTGTCTCGGGCACCATCTTAAAGTAGTGCCCGCTCTCCACAAACCACGGCAAGGCTTTGTCACCATCCTTGATTGGTCCTCTTGCAGCGAGATTCCACGGATCCTTCAGTCCCTTCATCGCCGGTGGGATGTCGTCAGGCTCGCAATAATCGCCGACAGCGATCAGTGGGGTGTCTGCGCCGGGGGCGGACCGGTTGAGAACCTTGGCAATGAGACAGGAACGGCCGACGACCCACAGTCATGGGGAACATATGGCGAGGCGGAAAACGTCGCTGTATGTTAACTGGGCTTCGAAGTTCTGCAAGAGGAGTTCATTCGAGAGTTTCAAGAGCGGGGGATCATTGGCGTGGGATGCAGAGAACTGATTAGGGGTGAACTGGGGGATGGTAGGGCGGAGAAGAGAATTGCTGAGATGGTTTGGGGAAGCGTTGAAAATGTATTCGCCCATTTTACCCTACCTAGCAAAGATTGGGTGCGGCTATGTTCCTGGAGCCATCAACGCGTGCATATTCGAAGGGAAGGGGCATAACTACCAATATTGTCCCATTATTGGAGATGAGAAAATCGGCTTTCGGTGAGGAGCTGGTGATGGTAGTGGTTCTGTCTGGCGGGGTTCTGGGGTGGTTTGGGTGCGTGAATGGGGAAGGAAAGCTGTAGGTTGCGATGCTTGAGGGTTTATCTCATAACTAGCCCTACCGTCACGTGGTGATAACCTTCTCTCAACCTCACCTCCTCAGATACACCCCTCTTAGGGGCCCCTCCCAGTCGTTCGCCCCATAGCACACCACGACATGTTCCACCAGCCTTATGCTCCCACCACATACCTGACGCCGCCACTCTCCACAAACCTCAACCTCGACGCGGAAGTCAAGCTCTACAACACCCCCGCCCAGCGCGAATTATACGAATCCCTCGCCGAGATCCACGCCATCATCGTCACTCTCGAGTTCCTGGAGAAAGCTTTCGTCAAAGACAGTATCCCACCTAGCTCCTACACTCCCACCTGTCTACGCCTTCTCGGGCAATATAAAACCCTCCTCGGCAATGACACCGTCAAAGACGTCTTCGTCGACCTAGATACATTTCGCACACGCTACGGAATCGATTGTCCTGCCGCTGCACGCCGATTACAAACTGGCCTTCCGGCAACCGTCGAGCATCCACCGCCAGGGGAGCAGATACCTACGCTTACCTCCGCGCCTGATATCGCGGTAACTGCTGAAGGGAAATGGAAGAATGTCTCACCCAAAGCGGCGGCCGAGGCAACGCAGAATTTTATTACGTTTATGGACGCGTTGAGGCTGAATTATAGGGCCAAGGATGAACTGCATCCATTACTGGCTAGTGTAATCACAGCTGTGGACGCGGTTACGAAGGGGGAGGAGTTTGATGGGAGGAAGGATATTGTGAAATGGTTGATTGTGTTGCATCAGATGCGTCCTGAGGATGAGGTTAGTGAGACACAAGGGAGAGAGATGTTATGGGATATAGAAAGAGGATATAACAACTTTTTAGAGGGATTGGGGTAGAGTGAGGGATGTTACAACAAGGAAAGGCATCCGTATTGAGAGATGCGGCAATAAAGCGATATGCTTGGTGTGAAGTGTTTGTAGAGGTTTCGGACCTACGAGGGATCCGTGGCAGAGAAATGTTGAGCCTCGAATACCGAGGTGGACAGCCCAAGAGAATTCACTCCGGCCCACCGAATACAAGATTAAAACAGAAATCCAGTTAAACAAGGTCTATAAACGCAATATAAAAAAAGGAGATAATCTTCCTAATATATGAATGCAATAACACTAGGGAGCTCTCAAAATCAACATTTCAAATGTATAGATACAATCCCTTGTAGCTTAGAACTTCCTAGCAAAACAATTGTGAGAGCAGACAGCAGAAGCAACGTTCCTCACCTCGCAAAGTTTAAACATCGGATTCAATCTATATAAAGGATTCCAAGTCCCAGATACCAACAATATCGATAACACAGCGAAAATCAAACTGTAGAGAAATGTTGCTTGTAGCAATTGCCACATAAACAAAACCAATGCACAATTCAACCCAATATTCCCCTAAACCTGCTAGTCTTCTACAAACCCAACTCAAGAATCTCCAACACGGGATCTGAACCACCTACGTATCGCTCATCTCGCTCTATGACGGCGTCAAGCTTTTCCCGCCTCTTCCTTACTTATCACCACTTCCTCGTATTCACACGGAACTATACTCCGACTCATCACCCCTGTTGAGTAGGTCCTAGCGCATCACTGCGCATATTTCACTTGCAGTGATTGTTCTCCTCGTGGGCATGGGGTACAAGCTTATTAAAGCCCCCTTCGTACTCCACAACTGCTGACGCAACTTTGCCAGCTTGCTTAATGGAGCAGCCCCCATTGTCTGGGGAAATCTGCATATGTGTGCCGCAGGATGCAGATTTTCGTAAGGTAAATTCACTGCTCACAGATTCAAAAACATCTGACAACTTTTGTTTCATGTCTAATTAATTCGTACTTGAGAATTGGCAAGACCAACTCCATGGACGCTGAGATAGATGAGTGATGTGGGCGGATACATACATGTAGGTGCCAGAAATTTAAATTTACATTCGTCTCCTTCTCATCTCGTCTCAAGCTACCATCCCTAACAACACACCAATATCCTTCGCGCAGTTCTTTAAATACACCTTCATCAAACCAACTGAGGATTCCCGGAAGGTCTAATTGAGCAGCAACTTCGTTAACTGCTTTCTTCTATCTTGTAAAGGTCGTTGCCTCATGTTTGAGCTTCAATAGCAGTCCTCACGACTGTCGTTTTGCCAACTCGTTACAGTCGAATTTTTGTGATATCGATAGCAGTAAAATAGTTCTATAGACCGATTGATCCAAAGGTGCTTTGGATACCGCCTATTATAGTGGTTTTGACACCTTAAGAACTAAAAAAGAGTTGGATTTTTCAAAAGGAATCTCGAAACGAGTGTTATTCAAAGTTGGGAAGGAATTCTGGTCGTGGCTTCGGGTTGTTGGCTTGGTCTTAAAACTTTTGATTGTTGGTAGTGGTAGTGGGAAAGGAGAGGTGTGAGTGGATCAAACTCAACTCAAAATAATGTTTAGTGTGGTGTCGACATGTCACGCAAATTACTCGATCAAATAAGAAACTTGCGCCGGCCTAATGGGAATCTCGTAATCATGCATTTGTGAGAAAGCACTTCAAGAACCCTTCCAGGATGAATATCACTCAGGGAACCAGTTTAGGAAACATTTCAGTCTATCGATGGAGATCTCAGATGAACCACCAGTACCACGGTTGAAGGATACATATTAAGCATATGCATATCATAGATATATAGCTATAGATACCAAGGATTGACACCCTCCAAATTTCTAGAAACAATATTCAACACCGAATAATTCCGCGTAATTCATCCATAACTTCTATCTCATTTCCAACGCATTCTATCAAGCCACCAGCAATCTTAAAAGCTTGAGCTCGCCCTCCTCCTCCCCTTAGGTTGACCGGCCAAATTCCCAAGTGGATGAACCTCAGATATTGGTTTGTTCCATTCGAAGTGCGGGGAGCTCTTATCTAGGCACGAGACAAGGCAGCTCCTCTCCTCGAACTCTGACTCTTTGGCGACAGGGGGTTTCTTGCGGCAAAATAGTAGCACAACCGTGAGGACCACAATGAAGACGCAGATTATGCGGACGGTGGTCTCTGGTGCTAATGTTATGATAGAACAGGTCGAAGAGGTGCAGATGAAATGCGGCGGTGAGAATGTTAATAATGCTTCCATATCATTGAGTAATTTGAATGGAGAGAGGGTTACTGAGAGTTGAGAGAGTTGAGACATTGTGTGATGCTTGGGGGGGAGAGAAGGAACGAGGTGAGGATGCGAGGTTTATATTATTTCATGTTCAAGTTGGATGAAGTTTATGCAGAATCAACTCGATATCGCCTGGTATTCTGGAAGTTTTCTGGATGATAAGGAATAATGACCTCATGCCCAGTTCTTTCACCTTAGTCTTAAGCTCTTGGTGAGTTCGTCTCAAAGTGAAAAAAGAACTATACGAGAGCAAGAGCGCTTGCACAAGACTATGCGTACACGTGATCTGCCGATTTTATGGAACATTAACTAGTCGTTCTTTAGATGCGAATTGGTCTTGAAAAACTATATATTCCTTCATTCACGGCCACCACTTCTTTCCGGCGCGCCTAAGGACAATCAAAGTTTGACTGTCCGGCGGATGTAACTAACGCGGACATTTAGACCTAAGTGCGGATGTACATAAGTATCTTTCTAATTTGAGAAGCCCTAACAAAACCATTATCTACCACCACACGAGTTCTTCCTTCTGAATCCCACATCATCCCTCTCTGCCTACCAATACTCTACACAGCATACACCAATGGCAGGTATTATTCAAGCATTGTTCGCAACCGTCCCGTCCGTCCGGGATTGCTCAGGATGGGGACAGACGGCAAGAAGCCGTCCGTCCAAAAGCAAGATGGAGACGGATGGAAAGGACGGCCGTTGATGGAGAAGTCTTAGCGCACATAACAAAAATTATACGAAAATCATTTCAATTATTATTCTGACTGTGGTGCAAGATCTGTGAGTATCTGCTCCATCCATACCATGTCTGACTCTGTTTCTCCAAAGATTAAGCCCTCTGCACCCAGGATTTCATACATTCCGAAGCCTGTATTACATTATCGGACTTGATTGGGTTTTGTCTAAAGATATACAGTAACTGCCCGATGACGGTGGATGATGGCCAACATTCCGTCCATCTTGAGTAAGGACGGGATGGGTGGCCTTGGCACCGTCCCGTCCATCCTGGAGGAATCTCGGACGGACAGGACGGTTGAGAACACCATTTCTACCAAGCTCTGGCCAGGGGAAATTGAAGGGAACTGATGGCAGAGGTACTGGCTTGGTGGAATTGAAGGGATCTAATGGTAAAGGTACATCGTGTGGTTCTAGAACCATTAATATGCTATAGTCGTCATAATTGAAAGTATTTGTCTTTGTATTTGAATAGTAGAACCGCGTTAATTATATCCGCCGGACAGTCAAACTTTGACTGTCCTTAGGCGCGCCGCTTCTTTCCGTCCACCTGCTGGTCAACACCAGTGAAAGCAGAAAAAAACGAGTGATGCGGCATGCGATGCAGATCGAGTGATTATTACCCGGCGAGATTGACAAGGATCCTTGAACTTCATTTCATCCCATCCCGCCACCCCCACTACTCAAATATTGTAGTCCTAAAGCTGAAAACAATGGCCGATGAGCATTTTGAACCCACAGATGCTACATTCCACGCCCAGTCCAGTCCATTTCTGTCCCCAGCATCTCCCAGTCCGCCCTCGCCCTCCCCTGAGATAGGACCTGACATCAGCCGGCGACTTTATATATCTCACTTCCTATCTACCTGGAATTCTCGGATTTTCGAATTCGGGGCTATTCTGTTCATCGCAGCAGTTTTTCCCGGCACTCTTCTACCGGCTTCGTTGTACGCTCTGGTACGAACGGCTGCTGCAATATGTTTGACGCCTGCTGTCGGACGGTATATTGACCGAGGGAATCGACTTGAGGTTGTGAGGTTTTCAATCAGTATGCTCCCTACCTGCAGCTGGAAATTCCAGTGTCTTTTTTTGGTGGGTTCCAAAATTTAAGTAGGAATTCGACGCATGTAGTTGTACAACGACTCGCAGTAACAGCATCGTGCTTGGGGCTTTGGTCATTGGCACTAGACCTCTCGGCTTTCCCATGGCTTAGACCTTTAATCTTAGTGTTGTTGGCCGTAATGGCCTGTGCAGAGAAGCTGAGTTCGATTATGAATACGATCGCGATTGAGCGAGATTGGGTGAGATATAGCACGGACTATTGTCAGATGGAATTAATTAAATGCCTTAGGTAATTGTTATTGCAGAACATGATGAATCAGGACTTCAAGGTTCGTCGGTTTCTGATGTGAATATACCGTACTGAGCATGGTGATGGTAGTACTTAATGCTCAGATGCGACGGATTGACTTGTTTTGCAAGCTCTTTGGACCTCTTGCAATATCTCTTATCGACGGAATATCCACAACCATAGCCATCTGGGTAACATTGGGACTGAATGTGGTTTCAGTGACGGTTGAGTACTTTGCTATCGCAGAAGTGTGTCTAATGATACATATCCCCGAATGGCATATCTGACGGTAAGCCTTAGGTCTACAAAAGGGTGCCAGCTCTTCAAATGTCTCAAACCCACCTCCTCCGCCCCGACACTCCCGACTCCATCTCGTCAGCAACAAATTTCTTCTGCCATCTGTCGACATATCTAATCTCCTCAACTCGATCCATCCGTAAAGAACTCTCCTTTTATACCCGCCACTCTGTCTTCATCCCATCCATTGCCCTATCACTCCTCTACCTAACCGTCCTCTCGTTCTCTGGTCAAATGGTCACCTACCTTCTTTCCGCCGGGTATACCTCGACCCACATCGGCCTCGCCCGGACTTTATCCGTTGCCTTCGAAATGTCTGCTACTTGGCTAGCACCTCTTGCCATGAACAAAATCGGACCAACAAGAGCGGGGCTGTGGTTCATAAACTGGCAGGCGGTATGTGTGGTTGTGGCGATAAGTTTCTTTTGGGGAACACAGCTACCCTTCCTGGCCGCGTCGGGCTTGGTGTTTGGGGTTATTGCGAGTCGGATAGGGCTTTGGGGGTTCGACTTGTGTGTGCAGATTATCATCCAAGAGGTAAATTATTTATCCTAACTTATGCTTTACTAGTATTGAAAACTTTTGAAATAGGAAGTTGAACCCGACTCCAGAGGTGCCTTCTCCTCTATCGAAATCTCTTTCCAGAATATCTTTGAGCTTTTCTCATATATGTCGACCATTGTGTTTGCTCGTCCGCAGCAGTTCCGGTATCCTGTTCTCATGAGCTCGTTGGCGGTTTTGGTTGCGGGGGGATTGTATGCGGAATTTGTGAGGAGGAGGAGAGGGCATTTGTTGCATATCTCGAGCTGTGTGGGGGGTAAAGAGAGGGAAGGAATAGATTCGGCGGGGTATGAGGCTTTGGGAATACAGATTTTTGGTGAGTTGTATGAAGGCTGAATTCTGCAGTGGTATTTAGATCAGAGGCGGGAGAGATAGAAAGAGACGGTTTTAGATAAGGAGCGTGATAGCCAAAATGTATAGATAAATATTAAGTCAGCCGAGAAACCATCTTTCTACGTTCTTGGATCTACACGAAAGGCCTAGTTGATGTACAACGATCTACTCTAGAGGAGGGTGATTCAGTGTCGGCGAAGTATCGTACTTAACGACGAAACTGAATGGGTTGACGAAACTTGAAGCGTTATGATGCCGTTGTATGTAACCCTATTCCATCGGATCTCACATCTGAGTCCTGACGGCGACTCCTTTCTACAATATGTCGAACTTTATCACCAAAGCTCTAATATGTAGATTGAGAATCTGCCCTTTAGATTCAAGTTGTTCGGTTGAAGCAGACGATCACGAGTACCGCGGAGCTTTCAACGAGGACTAAGATCCTGTCGATGAGCTGAAGGCAGCTGCAACCAAAAACAAGACTACGGGTTCCACTGGAGCTTGCTTGGGGGGTAATTCTTTGGTGAAGTTGCATAGGGGCCGGGGGGTAGACTGCTCATTGCCCCGCCTTTATGCTATGGCGGGGAAGTCTATCCCACAGGTCGCCTACTGTAACAATGTTCTGCGGCCATTTGTGTATGTTCATTCCATTCCATTCTACCCTAGCAATGACTAGAACAGCGCAGGGACCAATTCCTCAAAACTTTGAATTGGACGAGATGGAGGAAGGCAACAAATATGTCGCAATCCATAAGCTTCTAAAAGCTATGGAAAATTGATAGAAACGGGGAGCCGCTACCACTACCGCCATCCCAACTGCTACTGTGGGACAGCAACTCTGTTGTTTCTGAACGTGATTGCTGTGGGATGGGGTCCAGCAGCATTGTTGAGGTTCGCTACGCGCGAACTTGATTCGATTTTTTTTTCCATTGCCTCCGCTTTGATGAAGATTACTTGTTAATTTCAGGGGCGGGAGGTTCAGGGTCTTGTATAAGTACAAGGACGCAGTTTCGGCGCTTCGGTTTTATCATGGAAAGGATTTCAATGGTTAGATATAATTAACAACTAAAAGAGTCTCTTTATCACAACAGTAGTTAGTTTGGGGGAGGATCATGGATTGTCACCAGACTGCAGTGCGGATCAGGGTTAGGGTGTATTTGTATATACTAAGCCCGGACAAATGAAATAATTATACAAAAAACACAAAGATCTCTCTTCCACACGTAGAAATCTGAATCCCCATAAGTATATGTACTTTGGAAGCCACGTCTCAGGCGCAGCTTTAGGTCATGGCTGGGGGTGACTATATCATCTAACTACCTATAATTAGGTTGTTTTGGGGTCGAGAACGTTTATGTTTTCTCTACCGCGTCATCGATACCACCGCGTACCTTCTCCCCCCTTTAAGATCGACCCATTCCCACTCTCCCACATCTACACACCTATTAGATATTTCCCCCCAAACTCGTCACATGACTCTGGGGACGTACTTACTGAAGTGGGAGGGGGGATGTGTATTTAGTTTAGGCTATATATTTCCTTGCTCCTTAATTTTTCCACCATAGAGCTTTGGCCTCTAATGCAAAACAAAACAAAACAAAATACCATTAGACAACAGAAGCAAACGAAGCATATGGATGGATACGGGTGCACGTGGGACATAGTGATACGTTATATACTGAAATCTTCGAATTTCCCACATGCCTATATGCGTATGGAGAGAAAAGTTCGATAGTGAAATGATAGGTAGCCATGAATCGTTAAAATAAAACAAACCCCCCACTCATGCGTTTATTTATAGTTCGAAAGTGAAGAGTGGAGGGATACCAGTCCGACAGCTGTTGTAAAGGTTGTTGAGGGTAGAAAGTGATATCTCATGATACTTCATAAATTGGAAAAGAAACACCTGGGTGCGCATCATAGCGACGAGTTGAAAAGTTATTATCCGTCCAAACATAACCCACGCTTGCTACAAACGCCTAAACCATCCAATACACACATGTCACGTATCTCATCTCCCACAACGAATGAAGTTTATTTCGATAGTATGATCCACAAACACGTATACCATGATATTCCCAACGATATAAGTAAGAGCCTTAACCATATCCAGCCGTAGTAGTTACACAAATCCCGAGCCCATCATTCCACTAACGCCTTCCTCCCTTCTTCTTCCCCGCCACAACCCTAAACGCACTACTAGTCTCCGGAACTCCCGTAGCCGCCGCCGGATTCTGACTCGCCGGCCTCGTCTTCGCGACTTCGTTCCACCCACCTGAGGTGCTGGCACCAGTTGATGTTCCTGCCTCGATGACGACTCCGCTTACAGCCGCATTGCGACGCTTAATATACTCCTCCGCCCACCTCCTTCCATCCATCGTCGTCGAAACTGCATAGATCGTGTCGGCGATGATCTCGGCATCACTCGGGAAATTGCCAACGGTTTCAATGACTTGGTCGGCTACAGACAGGGATGTTAGTTACGTTTGATTAGGGATAAAGCTATGGGGCAGCTTACGAGAAACACCAAGGTTTAGTCCTTTCATACTAGCACGGCACCACTTGAGGAATTCTTCTTGGGCTGAGGTGGCAGCGGGCTTGCTCGATGCGACAGGAGGAGTCGGTTTCTTGGCGGCGGAGGCTCCAATGCCAACGGATGAAGTGCTGGTCCGCAAGGTCTGGGCCGGAGCGGTTGGCACGGCAGAGGGTGTAGTGGGGGTGAGTGGTCCGCCCTTAGACTTCCCGCCAGGTCCCACAGTTGTCCATGCACTGTTGGTCATGGGGTTCTGGGTTGCAGCAGCGGCCTTGGATGCCAAATCTGCGTATCGCTTTCCAGCTGCCGAAATTATGGGGTTGCTGGAGCTCATGGCAGCCTGCGATGCAGCGGCAGCGGCAGCCTTGGCCTTACGTGCCTCTTCCTCCTTCTGAATCTGTTGGAGTGTCTTGCGCCCTGCAGCAACAGGAGTAGCCTTCGCGAGAGGCTTGTTCCAAGCACTGATACCGGTACTAGGGGTGGTAGAGGGAGAAGTGGCCCAGGTGGCGGTACTCGGGAGACCCGGGGCGGGTGGTGGGGGCTGATGCGTAACTTGCTGGGAGAGCATCTCGCGACGAGCTTGCGCTTCTGCAGCCTCACGAGCAGCAGCTTGCTTTGCTTCAATCTCTTGAATCTCCTTCAAAGAAGGTGTTTTTATGGTTTGAGTATCAACTTCCTTGGCCCATGGGGCAATTGTGGGGGCGCTTGGGGTTTCAGTAGATGGGCTACGAGCCATCAATGAAGTAGGAGAAGTCTCTCGGGCGGGTGGAGGCGGGAAAGGCTGAACCAACGGAGCTGGTTGAGCCTGATGCCCTCCCCAGGCGGGTTGAGGAGTCGGCTTAGGAGCAGGAGAGGGTTTCTGAGAAGGTGCCTTCGGAATGTTAACAACGAGTTCATGAGATGGTGTCTTCACTTTAGGAGGTTCAGATTCCTGTTTCTGTGGTTCAGGGGCGGGTTGCTCTTGGGTTGCGGGCTGATCGGAGGGGTCTTCGGTGGTTTGATTATCGAACTGAAGTTGTCGAAGCTGAGCAGCAACCTGCTGAGCCTGTTCTTGCGCATCTTGAAGAGCCTGTTTCTCTGCATGTTGGTTTTGTTGATTCTGATAACTCTTCTGGAGCTGCTGGCGTTGCTGCTCCACAAAATTTTGTTTCATCAGCAATCCTGGGTCTTGTGGTTGCTGAGCCTGGGAAATTTGGGGTTGAAATTGTTGCTGAAAGCTGAGTTGTCCTCCTACGTCCAAGCCACCAACACCACCAGCTGCAGCACCAGCCTGTCTCAAAAGAGCACCAGGTTCGAACGTATTCTGGCCACCAATAATGGCAGCGGCAGTGGTAGTAGTGGATGCTGGAGCAGGAACAAAACTAGCAGGACTGTGGAGGCTTCCAAAGCTAGGTTGACTATGGAGACTCTGTGTTGAGCTTTGGTGATGCAATTGTTGAGCTACGGCGGCCTGCTTGGCCATCATCTGCTGTTGAAGGAGGAACTCGCGTTGCTTAGCCATGAGGTATTGCTCTTCTTGTTTTCTTCTCTCAAGTGCATTTTGTTGCTCGGCGGTCAAGGTCGTACCGAACGTTGGGAAACTTCCTGCGAAAGGTGGCTGAACACTACCCGGGGTTTGAGCGGCTTGTTGTTGAGCACCTGGCATCTCGTTGAGCCATGATCCTGGCCAATTAGCAGCAGCATTGGTGGACATACCAGCAGAGGAATTGCCTGGCAGTGGAACCAAGAATGGCTCTCTAGTATTGCCAATCTTCCGGACAAGATTGCCCAATTGTTCAAATTCGGTGTCTTCCTGTCTCTTAACAGCAAGGTCGGGTGTGAAAAAACCGGCCCGGTACCATTCATGCATCTCAAGACCGTTAAAAGGCCCCTGAACGACGCCGGAAGGATCGCGATACACCCACTGGATCTTATCAGGCATGACCATAACGTGCTGTTGTTGGGGAGGAAGTGTTCCAGGAGGCGGTCTCAAAGGCTGTCCAGGGTTCTGTACATTCGCTCCAAGAGTAGACTCCTGTTGCGTCTGGTGAGATGGCTGTTGCAGTCCAGCCAATGTATCCTCTCTATCACGTGCAAATATCGGGTTGTCTTGAGCAGCGGCAGCACCGGCAAGATTGGACAAACTCCTGGCAGATTGGAAACCAAAGAGATCAGCAACATCGCCACGTTCCCTCATCGGACTATCGGTGATGCTTCCGAAGCCTCTACGACTCCCGAAGGCACTGAACCGTGACTCAGCACCGAATGCATCTCCTGGTTCAAATCCGCCCTGTCCATCGTCCTGGTGTTGTTGGCTTTCTGGAAATAGCTGACCAAGCCTACTGGCCCTACTAGCAGATCCAAAATGACCAGAACTACCTAAGCCAGAAACACCACCAAGTCCACCGGACAGCAAAGAACCACCTCCAAGGCTTCCACCAGGGCTCGTCAAGTCACCTAACCCTCCACCTGAAAAGAAAGAACTCGGAGTGCCAGAAGAAACAATTCCACCGGGAGTTCCGACTGATTGACCACTGTTCCAGAGGCCGGGGCCTGTCAGACCGCCGAACCCACCCAATCCTCCGCCAACGCTACCCAACCCAGCCGTGGAACTTCTACCACTCCTATCACTCCCAGGCGCTCCGATAGGCTGACTTTCTCCCCTCCGCAACCCAGCAATCACACTTCCCAATCCTCCACCTTCGTTTTGATCATTCATCATTCCATCGTCGTCCACTTTCTCAGGTGGCGGGCTTTGGAATGGATTTGTTTCCGCTGGACTCAAAGGCTCGTTCTCGCAAGCTAAGGCGTTACCGATGCTGCCTTCTCTGGAGCGTCTCAGCGGAACCTGACCTTGTTGGTTGAAAGTCAAATTCTGCAGTTGGTTATGTAGTCCGGTCATGCCCAAATTCCCCATACCACCGAGACCCTCACGCGGTCCTCCAAACGTTTGGAAGGCCAAATCTCCACGCGTCTTCGTAGGAGTGCCGAGCGAGTTACCAACTCTGGGATTGTTTGATGTAGATATGCTGATACCTGCACCCGGGCCGAAAGGAGAAGACTTGACTCTCTGCTGATCATGGATTCCTGGAGTAGGTAGAGGCGAGTTTCTGTCATCGTGGGAGGAATGACGGTCATCTCCAACACCACCGACGCCGAAGGGATCTGTATCGGATGTCATCGGCCGCTCGCGTTCGTCTTCATATGTGATATCGGATGGGGGTTTCTGAGGATTATCGTCTTCGGGACGCTCGTGCACATCTTCGACCTTGGTTTGTGCGGAATTGAAACTCCCCTTCACTGTAGTCTTCGACTTGTCACCAGGTTGAAGGGCGAATCCACCCATGGGCCCACCGCCAAATGCGCTATTTCCAAAAGTACCCATGGGAGAATTTAAGGAACTGTTGTTTCCCGAACCGCCCCATGTTGTGGCAGCACTGCTTCCCCTCCTGAAAAGCCCAGCATTCCTACCTACGGTACCACCAGATCCTTCGTCTTTTTCTTTATTTTCGTCATCGCCTGCGCCGGTAGTGCTACCCCAGCGACCGAAGAAGGCGCGATCTCGGATAGGACTACCGCCTTCGTCGCCGTCACGGAGATCTGTTCGACGCCTGGTAATCTGTGGTGGAGTAGCAGAGGCGAACGGATTACCACTCGCCGCTGCGTCCGAGGGCTCTCGACGACGGGTTGTAGGGCGGCTGGTTCCAGGGGTTATTCCGACTCCAGGAGCGTTGTTGCGTTTCGGCGGTGGCGTCCCATGGTTATTGGGTGCGCCCTGAGTGTTATTATTGAGCACTTTATGAGGAGAATTAACATTGTTGGAAAATAACTGAAAATGTCACATCAGCAAACAATGTCTTGTTGCGCAAATACCCCGTGGGTAACGAGGATTGTGATAGTGAGAGAGTGTGTCCAACCTCTCGTTCCTCCTCCGTCATGTCCTCCAACGAAACTGGCTTTAATCCACCTTCTTTATCCCAGCACATCTCAACTCCATTTGTAGGCTCGTCCCCACTTCTACCCCAACCTCCAGAAGCAGTTCCCGAGCCACCAAAATCAGTATCCAACAGGTCTGCGATCTGGATTCCAACATTCCCCGCACTTTCCTGGACTTTGAAGATGCCAAGGAGCTCATCTTTAGCATATGTAGTGGTTGCTGCCGCGGCCTGGCGGTTATAATGGTGTGGAGGGTGGTAAACATTGGATGAAGACGCTGTTAAAGGGGTAGTGGAATGTGTGAGGGTAGTCGACAAGGAGGGACGGCGAGTGGTAGAGTTATTGGTAGCTCCATTCGCACGACGAGTCCTAAAGAGTTTATCATATCAGCAGCTAAATCTAGCGGCGCAAAAGCTTAAATTTCAAGACCGATCGATTCGATTGATTTCAAGACAAAAGCATTTTGGCATGGCACGGTCAGATGAAAACGCCATACGTGTGGTGAGCAATGTCCAGACCAAAAACAATATAGAACAAGATTATTGCTGGCAGACATCACGCGACGAATACCAAAGTGAACCAATCGCCACATTTTGCTATGTAGAGAGAGGGTAAATGAAAGGGATCCGAGCACAACTCACCAATCCCCGCTGGTAGAACCCCCACCACCAGCTGTTGACGAATTTCCGGCGTGATTGCTCGTAGCAGTATCCTTCCCGGCGGCGGCGGAGGAGAAAGAAGTAGCGAAATGAGAAGACGACATTGTGTATGTTGAGTGGTGATTTTTTTGTTCGACGTGTGACGAAACGGGGCAGGAGACAAGCGAAAAACGGTGAGGCGACTGCGACGATTTTACACTGGGTAACTAGAGAAGAGGTTTGTTGTCTGCGAAAGATTCGAGAAGTTGAATGAGGGTTCTGACGATGAGAATTACAATCGATCGTGGAAGGAGGCGGAGAGAAATCGGGGTTGAGGCTGAATGCTGCTGATGCGGCTGCTTGTTTCGATGGGAGCGAAGACCAAAAAGGCGAGAGGAGAAAAAAACAAATAGTCACACGTGCTTACTCATGGCCAATCAAAAGTCGCTCTGGTAAGCCGCCAGCCTTGATTGGGCAGCGACTTAACCGAGACCGGAAGCAAAAATTGGCGTCAATGTTTTCATCCACATTAAAGTTTGGCTACCTCCATTCCTCGACTTGTGTGTTTCTTTGACACAAAACTCGCTTCTTTAATACAAATGAAACAGAGGGGGATCTCGAAATACGGCTTCAGGTCATATGACACAATCACATGATGACCAGGTGTTTGCCCTATTTGTTTATAGTCTTCCGCAGTCCCACAGCCATCAAATTACCAACATATGTACATGCAGGACGAATGCTGATACGATGGCCTCTTGCCCTTTTTGTTGCTTTGGCCAACCATTACCTGCAAGCACTTCCAAATCCCAGTGATTTCCTTGCTCACAAGATCCACACTTTGATTTGTTCGGGCGAAAAGCATGATATATTGAAAGAACCGACGAGTATAAACAAACATATCCGCAGTCTTCCCTTGTTCCAGAACGTTCCCCAGAACCCATTTTCCAGGATTGTGGAGAGAAACACTAATTGTTTCCCCAGATACCAATCGTTAATTCGATGGGTGATGATCCTTTCGTCCGCTATATGCGTTCCGGACTGTAGTTTCCCGGATACCAATACATCCCCGATAAACCCGGTAACAAGGTCACAAAAGGTGCCGAGATATCAGATCAAGTCCTGCAATCGAGACCCAAAGTGGGGTAGTAACGATTTGTGGACCCGTGATATCCCTCGAGAGGCTACAGCCATTCAAATATATCATAGATTGAACGGGGCCCCATACTCCCCGTAACCCCATATCCTCTAGATTAGATTGCAAAGCAACCATCTGAGGATTATAAGTTTACAAATACTCGTGTTGTAAAAGCTGATTTTTAATCAATTGACCGACACAGTCAGAGTGACAAGCAGTGAGCAGGGCACCATATCATCAACAACCGTTATACGTGAGTACGTACATGTGAATGGGGGGAGACAGACAGATGGGTGTATGGTATGCATCATGTAAAAACTAACAGAAATCCAGTTGTAACTTAGTGAAAACAAACAAAAACACCTCGCAAAAAAAAGAAACAAAAAATGTTGGAAATTATACACGTTCATTTTCCCCTTCCCTCTCTTCCCATCTATAGTATTGGTATGTCGTCACACGAAATCTCACATCTCCTGTCTCCCGGTTGTTGTTTTACATCTACAACAAAAGTTCAAGGGGGTTCTCAACAACCTTCTTAAGCTCCCTCATGAAATCGCCACCAACAGCACCATCCACAGCCCTAAGCCATATGTTAGTCTCCGTACTCTGAAAACGGATATTGATGAGTACTAACCGGTGATCAAACGATCCTGAGACCACAATTTGCTCGTCCCACTCAACACCACCATCCTTGCCCTCAATTGCAACCTTCTTAACGGCTCCAACAGCCAGGATACCGGCCTGGGGGGGGTTGATGATAGCTGTGAATCGCTCAACAGCCGGGTTCATTCCCATGTTGGAAATGGTGAAAGTACCACCCTGGTACTCCTCGGGCTTCAGCTTTCCATCACGAGCCTTGGCAGCAAGAGACTTGACGTCCTTAGAGATGGTGGCGAGACCCTTGGCGTGGGCATTCTGGACGATTGGGGTCATCAGTCCGACAGGAGTGGCGACAGCCACAGAGATATCAACAGTGTTGTACTGCTTGATGATACCCTCAGCTTCGCGGAAAGAGGAGTTGACCTGGGGAACCTTCAACAGAGCAGTAGCGACAGCCTTGATGATAAAGTCATTAACGGACAGCCTATATTCCCCATTGGCGGAGGAGTTCAACGCCTGGCGGAGCTTGAGGAGCTTGCCGACAGAGAGCGAGGACTGAACGTAGTAGTGTGGGTTGGTGTTCTTGGACTCGGTGAGACGGCCAGCAATAACCTTGCGCATAGCAGACAAGGGGATGTCGACGCTAGAGGGGGCTGCGGCTGCGGTAGCGGCAGAGCCGGAGGCCGGCTTGTAGTTCTTGACGTCGGCCTCGGTAATGCAACCACCCACACCGGTACCCTTGATGTCCTTCAAAGGAATACCCTTCTCAAGAGCATAAGCCTTGGCCCGAGGAGAGGCATAGATACCGCCCTCCTCACGCTCAAGGACAGTGCGGAGCTTGCCCTCGAAGTCCTTTGGCTGTTCGGGGGCAGACGGGGCAGGTGCAGCCTCTTTCTTGGGCTCGGAGGTCTCAGACTTCTCCTCCTGCTTCGGAGGAGCTGGCTTTGACTCGCCACCAGCATCGGCAAGAGTGAAATCGGCGAACGCCGAGATGTCCTCACCCTCCTCAACAATAACAGCAATTGGCTGTACAAACTGTTAGTCAAATACTGCATTTTACCCGGGAATATGTATACCGTACGTTTCCAACTGCAACATCCTTCTCACCAGACTGCTTCAAGATTTTGGCCAAAACACCGTCGTCCTGGAACTCAAAGTCCATCTGCGCCTTGTCCGTCTCGATCTCGACCAACACATCACCGGGTGAAAGTACATCTCCAGGCTTCTTCTGCCACGTTCCGACGTTTCCGGCCGTCATAGTTGGAGAAAGAGCCGGCATGGCGATGATGGTGTGAGGAGGGTAGGCTATGACCCATTGTCAGTCGTGTGTATGATGGTGTAGGAAAGTGGAAAATACATTTCGAAGCATAGTGGCGGGAGAGAAGTGCGGAGAGGCATTGCGGCGTATTCGTCCTGAACCAGTAACGTTAGCGATAAGTCGACCTGGTAACACAATCAAAAAAGCAAGTGTCAATCCGTCGCCGTATTGAAGTGTACAGCAAACCAGAGCTTCGAGGGCTTGTCCAACAAAGAATTGCGGGACAGAACAGCTTATCGGCAGCTCGGTGGCACTTGGAGGGCTCTTACACTCGCAGCAATCCGGCAGACTTGACACCTCCGGCACGCCTCAAAGCCGCTCTTGCAAGTGTTGCCGACATATTATTTGAACAGGTTCGGATTGACGACCGCAAGAACCGAGGAAGAGCAACAGTAGTCGCAGAGGAGCGGAAGTTTGGGGATGAGAGTTGTTTGACGGTGAATGGCGAGAAGAGGTTGGCGACGTAGAGATGGCGAATGGAGAGAATTTTGGAAATTCCGTTGAGCACCGTCGATTGCTACCCGGAGCCGCAACAAAAATGCACAGAAAACATGCAATCACGATTTAAAAATGCCCAGAAGTATATTAATACTACTTCTGCAGAGATTCAAGCCGTAGTATACTGATATTATACATCTACAAGTTCATTGGCTCCGGATGGTGAGCGAAGAGTTGCCCGGAATTCTCCGTTAGTGTGGAACGTCTGTGCGCACAACCATCAACACCACGCCTCGTTCCACGATCATCGTCATCGCGCTCATGCATATATATGCATATGCTTCTTAAGGTCGAGTGGTGGTTCCTTTACTTCCAACAATACTCGAGAAAGTCTCTTCTATGCTCGGTGCTTACGTCCATGATTAGGTTTGGAATAAGCTCAACGGAATTCCAATTCGAAGCTGGGCTTTTCGACCAACGTAGAGTGTACTGGTATGCTCGACAATTGACAAATCTCGATGGAATACATTCTTTCGTTAAGACTTGGATGTTAAATTCCTCACAGCTAACATTAGGGGGAATAATACTGAACTTCGACTTACCTGATACGATGCAAGACTGCTTGTTGACTCAGTTCTACTTCAGCAGCCAGTATAGTTTCCATCAGATGACTGACGTGCAAGAGTTCAAATGTCAAACTCAATCCCAAGTTAAGCATAAACTGTGACTCTCCCACTGAATCATAAAAGGCCCCGCCCTCCCTTGACTGCTTCTCTGTTTCGTACCCACATACCACGACTACAACAAACAAACGTCACGATGCATTCAAACCTCATCCTTCTCGCGCTTACCGCGCTCACCGCGATTGCTTCAGCCGCCCCCGCACCTGACCCTAAGAACGTCTTCCGTCCCGAAAACATCGGCATGGGCTACTGCGGCCGCAAGACGAGCGGCCCACGTAATTTCCCGCCATTCCCCGGTGCTTTTGGCAGAATCCTTGGACCGCAGGACGCCGAGTCACGTGTTGACAGAGTCGATAAAGTTGATAGTGTTGACAAGGTCGATGTTACTGTCGTCAACTAGAGGGAGGGAGGGAAGGGTTAATGGGATGATGGATGTGCTATGACTATATGAAGTCGTTTTGGCGGATTGAAGCGTAGGCTTTTGGGTTTTTATTTGTAAAGGGCTTTGTGGCTCTTCGGAGGTTAATAATATAACGTTTGCTGAGTGTGTTTCTGGACGTTCTTCCCCTCCACTCACCAATTCTCATCCTCTACTCTCCGCCGGTGTCACATGACCTGCCTGTCCCCACGTCTTGGCTCAACAAACACCACTCGGTGGCGATCGCCATTCGATGACGAAAAGATTCTAGATACAGATTTAATCTACAAACAAGCAGCAACCGTCCATTCACCCTCTCAGATAATGGTGCACTTTCCTTCTCAGAGACTAAATCCATGCTTGGGCTTCCCACCTTCCTCCGCTTTGCGAGTTCACAAAATTTCGTCAACGAATGGCGATCGCCACCGAGGGGCCGGTGACTCTAGAGTCTAATATATATATATATCCTCAACCAGCATATACCTTGCTTCACCCACTACCATCGCCGCCGCCATTATAATGCTTATCCATCTTCGGCTTGTCTCAGGGGCCCGCAACCAACTGCACCAATCACCAATCATGCGTAATCTTGCACATCTACCGCCACCAAACCCTTAATCCAATGTCAAGTCATCATCTGTCAACTCCGAAAGCCGTGTGTATCCACACCGAACCCACTCAAATTGGCAACGCTTCGGGTATATCTCCATTTCCTTACGCTTTCACCGTGTACCCACTATCTGTCAGGAATGTCAAACGATTACCCACGAAGGCCTGGCACGGAGGGGATCCATTACGACATGCAATATACCTGTAATTCCGAATGGAGTGTGAGGGATATGCGGCCTTAAAAAGGCTCAGGAATACGCCCCCAACTGCCCACCGCAAAGATGCCCGTTTTCATTGAAGAAGCCACTGAAGCGCGCAACACCCGCGTAAACCCCGCACTCCTTACCCCTCTACCACGTCTCGCGCCTCCTCCTCCGGTCAACGACGGTACCGGAGATGAGAAATATGAGGTGGTCATAGTGGGCTCGTTCGTCTCCCGTGTTTTCCCTTTCTTCCTATTGCCGTGCTAATGCATTCCAAGTGGCCCCACAGGAATAACCCTGGCCGTCCTCCTCGCTCGGTACGGTATCACCAGCGTCCTCACCATCGACTCGAAGCCGGCAAGCCTCCCCGCCGGCCAAGCGGACGGACTACAACCGCGCACCCTCGAAGTCCTGCAATCACTCGATCTTGCCCACGAGGTGCTCTCCCAAGGATGTCAAATGCACGAAGTTGGTTTCTGGAACCCATCACAAGACGGGGACGGTATCGTGCGCACCGCATTTGTACCTGATGTTTCTGTGCCCGCACGTTATCCACATGAGGTTACGATTCACCAGGGTAGGATCGAAAGGATCCTTAACGAGGACCTGGAAAAGAATGGGAACAAAGTGCAGAGAGGATGGACCGCCGCGAGCTTCTCGGTTGATGATGATGGCGATGCCGAGGAATTCCCAGTAAAGGTTACCATGACTGGCGGTGAGTATAATCTGCAGCGCGTGGTGAGGTGTAAATTCCTTGTCGGCGGTGATGGCGCACACTCTACGATCCGGCGGGGCATGGGCTTGAAGCTAGAAGGAGACACCACAGATCACATTTGGTAACTACTCCCTTGCCCCCTCCTATGTACCGCAGTCGTACTGACAGGAAAAAACAGGGGTGTCATGGACGCCGTGGTAAACACCACCTTCCCCGACATCCGCAAGCGCTGCGCAATCCACTCCTCCGCCGGCTCCATTATGATCATCCCCCGCGAGCGCATCTCCAACACCAAAGCTCTAACTCGCATCTACTGCCAAATGGAAGATGATGTTACAGCAGACCAAGACGACACCCCTCCTCCCTCCCCCTCCTTCACATCAGACCGCAAGCTAGCCTCCCAGGCTCGCCGCGCCAAAGTGACCCTCTCGCGCATCGTATCACAAGCACAAAAAGTCCTTTCCCCATACACCATCTCCTTCACCTCAACGGACTGGTGGGCAGCCTACCAAATCGGCCAACGCGTAGCTCCCGCCTTCTCCCTCCCCAACCTCCGCGTCCACATCGGCGGCGACGCCTGCCACACGCACTCCCCCAAAGCCGGACAGGGCATGAACGTGAGCATGATGGACGCCTATAACCTCTCCTGGAAGCTTGCACACGTCCTAAACAACCTCTCCCCTATCTCCCTCCTCTCAACCTACCAACACGAACGTCTCGAAATCGCGCGCCAACTCATCGCATTCGACACAAAATTCAGCAGCATGTTTTCCGGCAAAATCTCCTCTTCCTCCTCAGGCTCGGGATTAACCCATGACGAATTCCTTTCCGTATTCCGCACGGGAGGCGGCTTCACCTCCGGCTGCGGAATCGAATATCTACCCTCATTCATCGTCTCGCCCAACGTCCATAACGCCGTAAAAGACGGGAAACGTGAACTTGGCCTCCTCTGGCCTGGAAGAAGACTTTTAAACGTACGGACAAAACGTTTTGCAGATGCTGCACCAAGGGATTTACAAGATGATTTTGCAAGCACGGGGGTATACCGTATCCTACTACTCCTCCCCACGATAGATAAACATATTGTGTCTGAGTATGCAAAAAGAATCCCGGAATTGTTTCCCGAAGGCGTGTTGGAGACGGCGATTGTGTTTCCCGGTATGAAAGGGGGGAGAGGGTAGAGTGGACTGATTTCCCGGAGGTGGTGAGGGAGAGGTGGGAGTGGTTGGTGTTGGAGGATGCGTATGATGAGGTTTATGATACTTTTGGAGTTGATTCTTGCTGGGGGGCGGTGGCGGTTGTGAGGCCGGATGGGGTTGTGGGGATGGTTGCGGGTGTGGAGGATGGGGATTTGGTTGAGGAATGGTTGAGGGGGGTTTTGAAGACGGTGATTGAAGATTAATTTTATGTTTTTTTTATTAATGAATGAATGGCCGTATGATCATGATGATGATGAGACATCACCAGTATCAATGGGGTGTTGAAGGTTCATATGCCTCATTTCAATTCTCATTTACCCTCCCCTATCTCTCCCTCTCTTCTTTTCATCCCCAAAATTTTTGTCTGTCCAATATAATGACTCCCCCCATCCTAACCCATTCGTATGTGTTCGTTTCATATATGATGAATATGTATAATACCCCCGCTGACTATAAATACAAACCAACAAAGGAAGAGAAAATTCGAAAAGCATCCAAACAAAACAAAAGTAACCGAAAGAAAAATGCAACCCAGTTTCCCTTAAATAAGATATAATATTGCCAAACAAAAAAACGCAACCCAAACCAACAGAAAAAAAGGAAAAGAAAAAGCCCAGGTATATATACTTAAGTATCTAAGTATGCATTTCTCACCGCTAAAATAAAAACAAAACGCTTCACGTTGATGACTTCCCCACCGGTCGTGATCCCTTACCGGGACAATATGTTTCGATCATTTGTTTGATCTGTGGTCGTTTGATGGGTTTACTGAGGAAGCAGTCCATTCCGGTTTCATAGCATTCTTTGATATTGCTTTCCTCCGCGAACGCGGTGAGGGCTACGATTGGTGCTTTGTAGCCCATTGCGCGGATCTGCCGGGTGGCTTCGTGGCCATCGACATTGGGCATCTGTGTGTGTATTGTTAGTGTACTGATCATGAATGGGGAAGCGGGGGGGAAGGGGGGAATTGTGTACCTGGATATCCATGAATATGATATCAAATATCCTCGTCTGGTCCATAGCCTCCTTCACACGATCCACAGCCTCCCGCCCATCTTCTGCCACTGTGACTTCACTTACACCCTCTAGCTGCAACACCTTGACGACGAGTTTCTGGTTAATCTTGTTATCCTCGGCCACAAGAACCCTGATATCTCCACCATCACCGTCCCCTTTTCCCTCGCCCTGTGGCTCCTCCTCTAATTTCTTGCTCGTGCCAGAAGGGCCAGCAACTGTTGCTGGGAACTCAAACTTTTTGCTCTGCGGCCCGACAAGCGAGCAAGCTGGGGTGTCGACTTCCGTTACTGGTGTGATCGGATTTTGGGGATCGGCGTTTTCATGCGGAAGGGGTGGTGCGGTATCCGTGAGTGGGAAATCATTTTCGCTCTCGGCACGGCTGGGGACAAAGAATGGTTGACTTAACCCAACCAACCTCAAATTCCCATCCTGTGCCCCCGTAGGCACCGAGTCGTGACCGCTGCGACCACTAAATGCGGCCCCAGAGAATGCGCTTAAGCTTTTGGTAGTTGCGTGTGCGCTGTTCCTACTGGCCGACAGTGGGCGTGAGTATTCTTTGCTTGCGGCCGACGTTATCAACCTCGTCATAAGGTGCAAGGGTATCCGCAGCGAAAACGTGCTCCCGGCTCCCTCAAAACTCTTGAGGTGGATATCCCCACCCATCAGTTTTGCAAGTTGCTGGCAAATACTTAGACCCAATCCTGTACCCCCATATTTCCGCGAAAGCCCGACGTCAGCCTGGACAAAAGGTTCGAATATCTTTTTCTGCATGCCTTCCGGCACACCGGGCCCCGTGTCGATCACGCGGAACTCAACATAGTGGGTTGCAGCGGTGCTGCTGGACGGAGATACGGTGGAAGACCTGGGTACTTGTGCTGCTGTCCCAGGATTCAGAAACTTTTTGGAGCGAGTAAGGAAGGTCTTCGTGATATCCGTTTCCGTATTGTTGGCACCGGAGGTTGTGGAGCGGCGGGTAAACAGTGGGGGACGAGTTGGCTTTGACGATGGGCTAGAAGGGCTCGATGAGAAGAGTGGTGGAGACGAGGGATATGGCGATGTCGGTGCCGAACCGGGAGAGTTCGCAGGTGAGTCATTGAAAAATATGGGGGCTGACATATAGTCTCCATGTGCCTCGGTCACATCGCTATAGGGCGTTATATCCACGGAATCGGCGTTGGGTAATGATTCCATGACAATCATCAGCTGCACAGATCCACCCTCGTCGGTAAACTTCAGCGAATTGCTGATCAGGTTAATAATAACTTGCAATATCCTATTGACATCACCAACTAGGACAAAGTCGCCGCCATCCCTGGGAACAACTTCGTAAGTCAATTCGATGCTTTTATCCCTGGCCTGCGTCCCGAACAAGGCCGCTATCTGTGAGATAAAATCTCGTACTCTGAATGGAGAATTCTCCAACTTTACCTGTGCTCCCCATACCTGATTCTTGGAAAAGGTGATTAAATCGTTTAGTAGATGCAGCAGCAATTGCCCACTTTTGAAGACAACATCCAAATTCTCCTTTGCCGTGGCCGGTAACAAGCTCTCTTCTAGAACCAACGAGCACATGCCCAAGATGCCGTTGAGGGGCGTCCGAAGCTCGTGCGAGACATTAGCTATAAACATAGTTTTTGCGTCATTCGCAGATTCCGCGAGTATAGTTTGTTGCTGTAGCTCCTCCGTTCTCTGGTGGACCTTTTCTTCGAGTTTCTCGTATTGCTCTAGAAGCTCTTCCGTCATAACATTGAAGGTAGCAATCAAAGCAGTCAATTCGTCAGTAATGAGGGGCTTGCTTAATGGCACCTTCTGCGGAATTCGGAAGTTATCTCGACGTCCGGAAGAATTCTGACTCGAGGTATCCGAAATGTCTACAGCATTCTCCCGTTGCTGAAAGATACCGAATGGTGACCACCATGAGCGTCGCTTGGGTTCCTCGCGGTACTCGGGTGGTCTTCCACACAACTTGGTTGCTTCGTGTAACCGGCGGATAGGCCTCACAGCATAGTGAGCTGTTGGAAAAGTGACAAGCTGTTTTTACGATGTTAGTGTCTATGCAATAATCTGTGGAGTGAGCTGTACCAATATTATACTTATGGTTCCAACAACCGTAGCCAGTACAATTTTTCGGAGCTTGTGCATGGGTTCAAAGGCTTCCGCATAGGTCTGCTCAACCATAAGGAGAAATGACGAATTCGTAGCATCGAAAGATACCGATGCATATCTAACACCGTCAGAACCCCATCCCCACAAAGCAGGACAGGAATTGTACTCAGTACCCTACGGATGACTTTGTTCCAAAGGCATCCTTCGTTGCCAGATCGACACCTGCGATACCCCCTTTCCCGTTCGCGTTCTCCCATGCCTTCATTGCAATCGGGTATCTAACAATCGGGAAGGTTTGGAGTCCAAGATGTGGATTGTTTGCGGGCGGAAGGATGTATTGATAGTTTTGTGTCAATTTGAATTCACCCGACGTGTTGTCCCACCGATTCATACGGCTCTCTGGACCCAACAACAGCACCTGGCCCGTCCTACCAAGACCCTCCGTGCTTTGAGTTATATCAATCAAAGATTGAAGGTTGAATACTACAGTCATGTAACCCAAAATGTTCCTGGCCGCTAGCAACGCAGTGGTGTTATTGTAAACCGGTACTGTGAGGGATGCGATGTAGATTGGCCCGGGATTTTCCGTGGTTGTGTTGAACATGAGGGGTCCAAGAAACAGACCCGAGTGGGTGGCATTCGCCGGGCCGATGTCGCCTCGATCCTGCGCAGGGACCAGAGAAGTGACATTTCCTGGAGCACCATGGAGGGCATTATATGCTGCATCGTTATCGATGCTGTCTAAAATCGCTGATTGACTATAATAATTCTCTGGAATAATACCGTACTCTTGGAAAACACGGTTTCCCTCAAGCGTTGTGATGTTGAGATAACAACGCTCAAGCGTGGTGTTCTGAATGGAAATGTACAAAACATCTGGATAGGTCGACAGTAGCACGCTGAAAGACTTGCCCGCCGTAGTCCAATTCCTAGTGAAGTTTTCGTGAGTTTCCGGTATCGTCAGAGCATTGACAATAGCGGCTCGGGCGGCTAAGCTTGTTGCGGTGGTTGATAATACCAGTAATGTCTGTGTTAATTCCTTTGACTTCAAGAGAGCGATAACCTCCATTCGTGACGAGCGCAGATCAGACACGAGGTTGCTACTATAGTACCACTATATGTAAAGTTGTGGCGTTAGTTTGCATTGTTTCTCCATATAAATCCCCGCGAGAAAAGCAAGGCAGTTGGGACCACTAACCGTTATGATTGCCAATAAACCAACCGCAAATAACGCCGTCAAAGACACTATGCCCTATCAATCGCAAACCGAGGATGTCAGCAACAGTAATAGCGGCAATGCGATATATATAATGATGCAGCGTAGAGATAACTTTGAATTAGCTACCGATGCCACTCAATCTAGTTATCGGCGCCAGGGAATGAGGGCAAGGGGGGCTGAAGCATGGAGGGAAGATCGGCTTGCATACACACAACTGATACTTCAAATTGATCTTCATAGTATCCAAGACACTCCCAAGGTCGGAGTATCTAACAGGAATGGGGTAATCGGCGGAGCGTGGATGTCGCGCGCCGCGAGCGTGGTGGACTATGGCTTTTTACCGGCGGGCGTTCCCCCCTCTGCGGTGTCGTTGTCGTCGTTGTTGTTTGTCGCTGTCTTTGAATTGCACCTGAAGATTAGTGTGCCCTCGGTATTGCGGATCGAGAAGGGGAGGCAGCAGCGAACGAGTGAGTGCATGTGGTGGATACCGCAACGAGACAGAAATATCAATCTTTCATATTCGCTTTTGTCGACAAGAGAAGGTGTAAAACAGAGACAGCAGACAGCAGATAGAGGGGAGCTTGGGGGTACAGAGTGCCGCCTCTAGAGCCATTCACTGCTAAGGGAACGACCCAGCAACCAAGCTTCTGATTGTGGCGCGTTTGATGGGCTTTCATTCGCCTTCGCTCTCGTTATTTTTTCCATGGCCGGGAGCAGTTGGACAGTGCTGCGCATAGGCAGCCTTATTGTATCGAGATGCAAATCGGATGCCGGAGCAAACATCCGGCTGTCGACACCCCTGCACCCCAAATAAATAAAGGCGCCAATTGGTTCCGATTCAACGGGGATCAACAAAGTTGACAGCCAGAAGCGAGTCCGCACCAGCATGAACGGGCACGCATCGCATACCACCAAACTGTTACTCTATTCTCCTTTGACCCTACTGGCTCCGTGGACGCTTGAGCAGCAGCACACAGCCTTTCAAGTCCAGAGCTCGCCTCATCGGGTTCATATCTCGGGTCGTGGTCAACTAACTAGTAGATTGTATCGCGGGGCAGCAGCAACAGCAGATGTAGCTGCTCTTGTGAAACCTGCGAACGTCCTTGCGATCGATAGATACCTCCAGACTGTGAGCTGCCCTAAATCCAGAATCGGGGAGGTTGGGTGAATAAAAACGGGGCATTTCAGTTCACACGCATAGGTTGGTAATCATTCAGCAGCCAAGTATCTTCAATTGCTGCATCGGCACGCTAACTAAGGCGCTCTAGAGCAGTTTCATCTTTGATGATTGCAGATCACCAGAAGGCTTGTGCGCAGAGCTGCGATTTCGTGTTGCACAGAAAACTCAAGATACCCCACCCATCCACACCACTCATAAACAACGTCGAACTTTTAATCCACAACGTCACAAGGTTGTCACAAATGGCAGCAACACCTCCAAATCATCACTGTGTTTCCGATTGATCCGGGAGAAACTATTCGTTTGACTCTAGGGGCGGTCGATTTTGTGTTGTACATACCCTTGTGAGCTCGAAAGATCGCCCCAACCGGAACCAACAAATCAGCAATTCGATTACTATATTCCGTTAGGCATCCGTTCAGCGCGAACCGGAAACCTCAGATTCGGGAACCCGCTCAAAAAATCCGAGAATTTCTCTCCACAGGTTGACCCGCAGTTCAAGATATAGATTTTTCCCCAGTTGCCGTACTAACGGTACAATTCTCCCTCATAAAACCGTCATCGTTCAACTCTCGATATTGCAAGCTGGCCAACGAAAATCTCTAGATACGAGAAAGAGTTTGAGGCAAACATTTCGACTTGCCTTATTCCTCAACGATGGAATAACTACCCTACCGCCCGATTCATATAGGATGATGATCATCGTGAAGCCTTACTTGCAAGTGCGCCCTAGCCTTCCTTCTCTACAGAAGAAGGCACAGTTTCAGGAAACACGATTGACACATGAGCATTACTAAAGTTTCTTCCCGCGACGTCACTTATGGGCGCTGAAAAACACGCTCGGGGCTATATCATGCTCGCGCTACCCGTGGTCAGTCCAGGCCTTGTGAGAGGGTTTCGGCTGGTGGCAGTTCGGATATAGTCGCTAAGGAGCCGGACAGTCAGCTTTTTGTTGGATACTTCATACGAAGGGGTGTGAGTTTCTGGTAATTATTTTATCAGCGAAGTGGACGTTTGTACAAGAGAGGAGTTTGGATGTAGCGATATTCATTCAGCAGACATACGAGTCACAAGCTCGAGAGAGGGATTATTCTCCCTCGTCCTCCTTTGCGAAGGGTACTATTATTAACCCAGAAGAAGGACCTTGAAATCAAACCAAATAAGAGGATGTAGAGGCGGAATTATGGTTAGATTAACTTTAAGTGAAACGCGTTTTCACGTGACCTATCTTCCGCACGTGGATATCGATATCGAGCAGTGAGGCTCTAAAACTCCACCACCCAAGCTGTATCCCACTCAGCTATCCCCAACAACAGCAAATGGTCCGCTACAAATCCCGCTACCTCCTTTTTAAAATCCTCTACCCGATCACCTCATCCCCATCGCCCGCCCATATCTCCTTCCACGCGCCCTCTCCCCCCTCAACCACCCCCTCCGAACTCGCAACCCTCCTCCGACAAATCCTCTCACAACAATTCGGCGACTGGGGCTCAGGTGTGGCGGGGGGTCTTTCTGGTATCCCCCTCCCCCCTCATTCCCCCTCCCTTACTTCACTAACAAGATGGAGTAGTGAAATACTTTTCCCCCGCGACGTCGACGGGAATCGTCAGGGTCTCCAGGGAACAGTATAGACTGGTGTGGGCGGCGTTGACGTATGTAAGGGAGATTAAGGGACGGCCGTGTGTGGTGAGGGTGGTAAGGGTTAGTGGGACGATCAAGAAGGCGGAGTTGGAGGTGGTGAGGAGAGGGAGGTGGGGAATTAGGATGGTTGGGGAGGAGGAGGAGAAGAGGGGGCTGAGGGGGGAGGAGGGGGAGGATGTAGTGATGGAGGAAGATGGAGAGGGAGAGTGAAAGTTATGAGGGGTTATGCCAAAAGTGATTTTTCGTGAAGGTACCTATATGTACCAGGTGGATGTCTGAGCTGTGCCAGTTAGTACCTTCTAATAGTCGGTAGTGGTTGAACTCAAGGATTTGGGATTGAGTAGCGAGACTTCAGCGTTGTGTTGATGGTTTCCCCCCGTTGATCGAGAGATTATGAGTGACTGCTCGTCCATATATCCTTCCAACTTCGATAGGTGGAGACCATGGGGAGGGAGTTTCATTTTCTACGAACTTAATGCCTTCTGTACAGCAAAGAAACAAACCTCGAATCTTCGTCGGATCGATTCCCCACCGTTACCTTTTAGGGGTGAGGAAGGACACTAGAGCATATGTGATTGAGACATTCAGGTTTTTTTCTCTCCTCTGCGTTAATTAACACGATTGTCTAGATTTTTACTGAAAAAAGGTAGAATTTCATCCGACACAAAGCTCGATCCTTTCTCTCCTAGATTTTTGACTTCAAATGTTCGAGTTGTGCGTGTGTGTGTGTTGGTATCCACGAACAGAAAAACCTCCGTTTTTCAATCTGCTGCTTCGATCACTAGTATTAAGAAATTTGCAACCCAGCCCTCCCGTAAATCAACAATAATGAAGGATCGTATATCCGGTTGGTTCCAGCGTTTGAACGTATGGAGGAATTCTGTAACCATCGGCGGGTTTCAATTATTTGGTAACTGATTTTCCGGAGCAGGTGCGCGAGAATGTGAATGGACAGGCTGAGAAATATTTGGATGAATGAAGGGGAATTACATACGAGTACAAGCCATAGCGAAATGTGAAGATCTAGACCCAAACAAAACCCCTCATTCCTCGTATATAAAAGAAAAAGGACACAAAAGCTACATCTAGAGGACACACAGGACTTGGCCGTTCAACTCCTTTCCATGAAAAAACTGGAAAGCTTTATTGACATTCTCCTTGTACTTATCCATAATTTTTAACTTGTCTTCTTCAAACTTCACTGCTTTCATTGGCGGTAACACTTTTGAGAAAAAACGAATAAATTTTTGGTAGTTGATGTCAGTTGATCTGCTGTATCACGATTAATGTCACTAGCCGGATCATTGTTGCAAAGATTTGCCTGTGGACCACCAAAAACAAGAACTCGGTCCTCTCGATGGTCGGGGGTGCTTTAGGCCTTTCGACTCTTGAGGATATCGATAGTTCAGGTTCAGGCTTCGCTCAAGACTTATCTAAAGCTTTTGCTTGTTTTTTGTTGTCCTTGAATGCTGGCCACCATATAGCACGTCTTCAGCGATGCATCCCCCAAGTTCCTCCTCTGCATCATTCAACTCTTTGAGGTAGTCTTTGTGGGAATTCTGAATGGATTTGATTCTGCTAGTTTCGTGTCGTTGCTGGATTCAGTGTGTTTGGTTCCTTGTAACAAGGTATACCGGCGTATGCAAACGTATATGCACGTACATCTAGCAACTTTGTGTAACCGTGTCTAAGTGGAATGAGCAGATTGAATTGTTCGGGCGACGAGCAGGAGAACAAGCTGGTTCGACAAGTTATTGGTGGTGGTAGTGGACGGTGAAATGAGGGTTTGAATACAAAATTAGGGTTTAGCCCTGCTTGGCAAATATGTATAGTAGCACAGTGCAGATGGGTTTCAGTCATGGTTTGAAGTTAGGAGATGTGGTAGTTGTCGGAACAGGAGTGTTAATTCTGGAGTTATACCTTTGTGATAATGGAACTGATGGCCGCAGCCGTTGTGGTGTTGATTCGAGGGAATCGGTTGAACGCCCTTGGATGATGTATGAGTGATATATGAAGACAAATCTTAACCAATAGCCTACTACTGTATCAAGCATATTCATGTACTTGGTGATAAGACACTGGACTAACGTGCGTACTAAGTAATTATAAGCACCACGGGAATTCGTGGCTCACACATCAGGACCCGGACATTTTGTCACGATATTAGTACAGTGCCTTGCTCTATTATCGAGTAGATACGGTATCTGCACCCCTGGCATTCACAATTTATGGCGTTTTGGGAGATTTCAAGTAGTAGCTTCCCCAAGGGTTGAGAGATTGTAGCGCTCTCAGAGATTGTGTCCGGGAACTTCCGCATCGACAAAAGTCTCAAGGCAAAACTGGCTTCTCGAACAATAGTACTCGGACATAGAAAGGATCTGCAACGAAAATTAAGAAGCCCGAAATAAGCCCAATGGTACAGTTAATATGGGGGTTTTGACCACCAACAAGATCGTACGGCTATGTAGAGTATTCTACCTGTAGATGAAGTTGGGACGTCAAGGGGTTTCCATCCCACAAAAACCGGCCGACCTAAGCGAGTGGAGGATTGAGGTTCAGAGGTCATTCTTTCTCTTCTTTTCTTTTGTCTTCATCAATCATCTGCTTGTTTTCTTTTGCTTTCTTTTGTCAAAAGGGACGACGGGTAGTAGGAGCGGAGCTTCGCCATCTAGCCGGCTTTCCCGGAGGCAGAGGTGATCAGGGTTCTGTCATACTCTAAATAGTGAATACAGTGATTAAAACAAAACAAAAAACCGGCCGACTCTTCACACCTTCCATTCTGGTAGAGCTTTTCAGACTCCGCCATAGCACTGATATTATTTCTGCTCTAAGTTCCTCTCCTTATCGATATATCCAAGTCTTGCAGTTCATTTTCCTCCTGTCCAGCCATGGAAATGTGATTACCCAACGGTTTCATCGAAATTTCTTGTCATCAGATAGGACTGTTCCAAACTTATCTTCGGGTACAGTAATTGCATTCCAATCCCTCTGCGCGTAGATTTCCGCGCATACGGGTCGCGAGGGAAGTACGCTAGTAGTAATCCCCGCTGCTGCGATAGAATTAATGTCAGAATTAAGTTTATATTGTTTAAGCCACAAGGGTACCATGGCTTCGGCTCTCTCCGGACTTCCACTCTCGCATATGGATGGCGAAATCGAAAGTATTTAATCCCTAACTTCTATAGATCGGAGCTAGGATATTCTGGGATATGTGAGTACTCTACTTCATGACAGAGTAGCCGATGTGGTTCTGTATCGTGTTAGTCGCTGAACTACCACTGGCTTTAGCTGACCCATTCGTGGTAGCCGCCCATCCATGGACAGGGCGGTTCCATGAATGGGACAAGTGAACATATGCAAATTAGCTTTGCCTATAAACAAATAAGTACTCTTTTACAAGTTAGTGGGCTTCGCTTCACTTCTATACATCTCTTTTACGAGTCAGTTGTCTTTGCTTCATTTGGTAGATTGTACTGTGTAAGTAGTTAGCAGTATAGTACTTTGAGTGAAGCGAAGCCAGTTTTTTATTCATTTATATAGAAGCGAAGCAAGGCCCACTTGTAAAAGAGATATATAGAACCAAAGCAAAGCCAACTGACTTGTAAAAGAGATATATAGAAGCAACTTGCTCAAGTCTCTTTGAGTCTTTTAATTAAATTCTTTACTAGCAATTAAATTACTAGCTCTCAATAGTCCTCTTAGTGGGTGGTGCAAAATTAATTTGAACTTTTTTTCTGCTTGTCCCATTCATGGGTCCATTCATGGGTCAGGTCCCGAGCCAAGTTCGTTACCAGGAATGAGTATATGAGAGTAGAAGTAGATTACACTTCAACCGAATCACATCAAAGGCATGATAACTTTCCAGGCTTGACCTAGGATCACAATGCTTGTTTCCTGGCCATCCGATATGAACAACCCGGTACCAGATATTCCAGGCATCACAGGCTCAAGTTGAGTTTTTTTCGGAGCACTCTGATAGTTGGCCTTACGGGCAACAAACCGGGCACTAACCAGTATCTACGGCTGTAACCCCATGTGCTAGCTACGTGACACCGTATCAAACCCGACAGACCACGGGAATGGTGAGCATTTTGTATCTGGTATCCCCTCCACTTAATAGAGGCCGAATTCGTACTCTACACCGTACACTAACGGAAGCTACGAGCAATAGAATCTGATGTTATTGACCAGTGCAACCTCCGGCTAATGTTGGCCTCATATTATATCAACTTTAGACTAACCTCAGTGTGTGGTGTACTCTACTCTACGTATTCGGCCTCTATAACCACTAGAGAGGATAGAAATTGTCGACTGGAGTCCTAGATACTATATCTGCCCCCCCCCCCCCCCCCTGCTTCAATCTGGGTACGAGCTTGCCCTGCATATGTAACGTACTCTACTCTACAGCAATGTTCCAAAGTGGTCAGATGCGGTCACTGTTTTGAAACCCGCCCTGGGTCCGGTTTCGTGTGGCAGATATCTAGCCTATTCAATTAGCCTGTAGAAATCTAGCATATCTATAGAATCTGTGAATATTTACACTAAGGAAGATATCTGAAGATGACTGGCACTTAAAGAAGATATTTATAGATATCTGTAGTTATCTGGCGCTGGGAGAGGCTAAAGATAGATTTGTAGGGGGCATATATACAGCTGAATATCCTGCCGATGGATGGTCTTGTTAAAGCGGAGGAGATCTGTCAGGTTCAGGAACTTCTTGTTGCTCTTGAGAAGAAGCAGGCTGCAGCGCATGCTTAGTGGCGAGTTTTATGGATCTTGGGAAGTGGAAATGTTGAAAACTGGTTGTGGATCTAGTAGATATAGTCTGGCTAGATACGTTGCTGTAGATATCTATCAATTGATAAACGGGTTAGATGACAGCTGAAAGAGCCGCTCTTGGCACAGATCAGCCCGGTCGAGCCCTGAATCTGACCGATCTGACCACTTCGATTCACTGCTCCACAGTACTACATATGAATTAACGTTTTTGCCAATTCATAATTGGGGAACTAGGTAGGGTACTCTTGAGGAGTAAAGATCACACTTACAATGATACTCGGAGTAGAAATTAGAACCAAAACATGCAAGCCACTAAAACTTCCTTGAACGAGCAATCCCAGGTAGAAAATCCCCATGATAAGCAAGTCTCAGCAACTCGGAAGTTTTGCTACCTTTTTCCTGTTCCGAATACCTACAACACTGACAGGTTTTGGGTAAAACGCCGTCTCAAATGGCAACAACAATTGCTCTTTGGCTGGCCCAGCTTTCAGTCGCAAAATATCGCGTCCGATCTTTATCACACTGCCCTCGAGTAGTTTGCATACAAAATCTATCGGAACCGGCCGATGACATTTGCATACGTAGGTAGCCTTGTTCAAAGTCCGCGGTATGCTTATACAAAGAGAGCCGACTGTAGAGACGCGTCGAAATACCGCAAATCCTTGTTATTCGGCCGTCGGCAACTTATCAGCATTATCGTGGTTTCCTTGAGTAGTCTCTGGCAGCTGTGTGGCCACCGAAATACCTTCTATCCATGGTTCATCAGTATATATACCCCGTGGTCAAGATTAACGGATTTTCGATTTCTGTCCTCATCAAAAGCGACCCACAGAAACCTATAACGGACCCGGGCTTTTCGTCTCCATTCAGCACAAAATGCACTTCTCCGCCCTCCTCCCCTTCACCTTCCTCCTCGCTCTCGTCGTTGCTAGCCCCCTCGAACAAAACCAAGGTATCGAATTCACCCCCGATACCGATGCCAAATTAGCTAGTTATTTAGAGGCGGCCAAACAACGAGGTATTGACCCTTACGGGCCGTACCCAAAGGACTACACCAAACACAATGGCAACTCCATCGACTTCAAGGAAGATAGTGATTTCGCCGTTTGGTTGACCGCTCAGGGAGCTCGGACTGATAAACACAAACGGGATTCAAAATTGGATATTACGTATGTTCCCTCTATGACCTGTGGTGGGCTGGGATGTGATGCTGATGCGTGGGACAGGTCATACTCGAAAAATAACTGTAAAGGAGATGCGAGGTGGATTACCGACATAGTGGATGGATTAAAGTATCATGAGTACATCTCCCTTCACCCCCCCGGTTGATTTCTCACTCACCGTGAATAGTACATCCACAAAATTTAGGTTTAACTCGCTGCGTGTCTCCCGCGCGGTGGACAAGAATGTGGAGAGGATATGGTTGTTTCACTATACTAGCCCGTCTCAGCCGTTCAACGAGTATTGCTCGGTAGATATGCACTGGTATGTGTCTGGAGCTGTGGGGTGTGCACATGTTGTGCCGACTTATGATTGTGTGCAACTTTTGACGACCAAGGAGAGATGTTGTTAGGTGGAAGGGGGGTGAAGGATATATGAGGCTAGATGTACTTAAGTACCTGTTATAGATCGAAAATGAAATGGTGTATATGGCGAACATTGAAGTTATGGCTACTCGTGAGATTGTCAATAATCAAGTCCACTTCATAGTTAGGCTGGTGCCGGAGACGAAGCTCGTCTCCTCTCGCGTATACCTCCGCAATATTATACCTCATCCTGTTAAATCAATCCTCTTAGTCAACTCTTTTCTATTACTAGGAAGTAGATGTTAAGATTTAAAACGAAACGCTGTTGGCACGTACTCGCGAAGAAGTGGAAACTCGTGTATTCCTGAGTATAAAGGATATGATCGGAAATGTATGGGAGATTAGGGCTGTCATGTTCTCGTGCCCAGACGTTTTACCACTCGTCAAGCTCGCGGAGAAAAATGACTGAGCTAGCGGAGAAGTACCGGGGGAAAGGAGTTAGATATGCCATGGCTGCAAGCAGCCGAATGCAATATGATTACAAACAAACAAGCTGATGGTGATCGAGCGCAGGGCTGTCAATCGAGTTAAACTCTTTCGAGTTTAGTTTTTTGCAAAACACTCAGGAGTTCATGTTTAGATCTTAGGCTTAGACTGAGATAAGATTTGATAAATAGTGATAATAGATGAGATTGTTGGGGTGGTAAGATTGGGTAACCTAAGTCCAAGTAATATATAATCTTTATCTATTTCCATTACCAAAAGGAATCAGAATCTCTGAAGGTTGTAATTGGGTACCCCATAGTCATATCGGTTCCATGGAGTAGTGGTATTACTGTTATGCTGAGCAAAATATTCTCAAAGCAGGGACACATATGATCACTTGAGACATACCTGACTATTGTCACAGTTGTGCTGAGTGACGATTGATGGTGGAGTAATGATTGGTGAGTAATATAAAAGATAAAGTACAACAAGAATGGAATCAGGTTTCGAATCAGGTTTTATAGGAAATAAAACAATCGTGCAAAAGTGGTGTACAAAGAAAGCAGGAGTTTAGATGAATTATAGAATGAGTGAATCACTTTATATAAACCAGACATTTGGCCGAGGATAAGTTTCTTTCTTCACTTGTTCTCTAGTCTATAAAATAATCAAATAGCGTTGGCTTTCACTTCTTTCATACTCAGTGATTCTGGATCGAGTCTCTCGCATACAGTCCTCGACCACACAGCTATAGGCTGCCCTCAGTCTTTTTAGCCATTTGGCTTTCGGTTTTTATAACCCCTAGAATCTTGAGCCTTGAACCCTTGACACCCGAAGCCCTGAATCCTTGACAGAACAAAAAGTCCAAAATCAATTTTACTGGTTATATTCTCAGATTTCACCCCTAGTTCATATGTTGCTATCCTTACCAAATGGCTGTTATTTTTGTTATGAACCTTGTATTATCCACTGAACTATGTTTCGATCTGTCATCAACTGTGTTAATTAATTGATTGTGTATAGTTTCTGGCAACACATCTGTATAGCCTACATGTAGAGCCTCCACTGACCCACAAATATTTTTGAAAATCAGTTAATGATGGCATATAACTCTAATTGCCATAGCTACATCAATTTCTTTGACCTAGTCAGTCAATCTAGTCAATTTTCAGAATTAGAACCGTTCAATAGTTTTGCTAGCATTGACAAAATCCTTGAAGAAACTGAAGAACCACTGGTTAAAGATTTAGGGCTAAATTTTAAGGGTTCAGGGCTCAGGGTTCTAGGGGTTATGAAATCCCAGAGTCGGAAGACTTCAAGAGTCGAAAATAGCCTATAGCTAAAAAAATAAAGACTGTATGCAAGAAACTCGATCCAGAATCACCAAGTATATCAGAAGTAAAAGCCAAAGCTAATTGATTGTTTTATAGATGAGAGAATGAGTGAAGAAACAAACTTATCCTCCGCCAAATGCCTGATATATATACAGTAATTTCACTCGTTCCATAATATATCTAAACTCTTGCTTTCTTTGTACACTGCTTTTGTACGATTCCATTGTTTCCTGTATAACCCTAATTCAAAACCTCATTTCATTCTCATCGTACTTTAGCCTCCATTCAAAACCTGATTTCATTCTCATTATGCTTTAGCCTCTGTTCACAACCTAATTTCATTCTTATTGAGCTTCAGTCTCTGTTCAAAACCTCATTTTATTCTTGTAGTGCTTTATTTTTTATATTATTCACTGATCATCACTCCACCATTGATCGTCACTCAACACAACCATGACAGTAGATTCCCCCTCTCCAATAGCAATTACCTACGAGGTTCACAATCTGGGCTTGCCAGGCTGTTCAATGTGAAAATTGTTGATAGCCGTAAGTCCATCTATGTTGGTTGCAGGCTTCCCGCTGTGCTCATTGTAGCTCCCCCATTTTACCAAATACTGCAGCTGCCTTCGGAATAGTCTGGAATTGTTTATCCACTCAACTTTGTATTCCTCTTCTCTGTCCACTATAATTGGTGGCCGTGGTTCTTGCTTTTGATTCGGGAGCTGATCCTGGGCAGCCTTCTCTAGTCTGGATATTGGTTCAATTTCATAGATGTATAGTTGATTTAGTAGTTTCATTCTATAGACCCATGGACTGACAACCTCCATGATTTCATATGGTCCAATACGTTTCCAGTCAAGTTTCTTACTGTGTTGGGCTGTCAATATATTTCGTGTATCCAGCGATACCTTTTCGCTGACTTCTAATGGTGTAGCAATCCTTCAAGATTTGTTGGTCTGTTCGGACTGTATGGCCTGGGCTCATTTTATTTGTGCTCTGAGTTCACTGAAGAGTTGCTCCATCCATTGTGCCATCTGCTGGGTGTTAACCTTGTGAATATTGTTCAGGTGTTAAAAGTGTTCCCTTATCATGCGTATGAGATATATTAGGCTTAGTTTCCCAGGCTCACATATAATACTTACATCAGATAGATGAGAATACACCCCTGAGGATGTCTACTGGTGAGTCAGCAGAAGGCTCATCATAGCCGGGTGCAATTCCTATAATATTCCAAGCTTCCATACCAGGTCATAGCAAAATGGGCTAGCTAACCGATATGGAGACAATACACACACTCGATCTGACAGTACTTGAAGAGATAACTCCCTTCGATGCTGGCCAAGACATGGGACACACCAAACCATACTGCCGAAGTGAACATAACTGCCCTGCTGGGACCTTAGGGTCAGCTGTGCGTTATGGATCAGACCAGTATTACTCTATATCAAACTAATACTGGGATAAAACTATACTCAAAGCTGCACGCAAACTTCCGAGATAGTTGTATGAACGATATTATCTTTGTATGAAGGACTTTGCTATCTCCCGAGTAAAGTAATCAATGGAGATAAGCTAACTGCACCCCAGGAGTTAGTTCTACCTGAAAGATAAGTGTTCGGATTTAGACTGTGGAACCCCAGCTCTGACACATTTTCACGATAACTGAGAGAGCACACCACCCTTTGGGGCATCCGGGTAAGACGCGATGATACTAGGTACATGGCAAAGTATGGGTTGGCAGCTCATTAAATCTGTGATCACTATTCCACTCATGCAGAAGAAGAATAACTAATACAAAGTAAATGGTCTGATATACATGTCAGCAACGTCATTATAAGTGCAGGATAACATTTGGGATGCCACGTGGGGGCTTATGCAAACACACATTGACAAACGAAAACTCTCCACAACAAACTACTGAGATAGGCCTTGTAGCAACGATCGGTTGTTGTACGAACACCCACCTCGGTGGATTGGGTGTTATCAAGATAGTACTATACACATGCATCATTAGAGAAGTACCATCATGCTTTACTGATATACCTCTGACGCGGAAATACTGACATATAAAAAGACCATATAAACCCACAGTTCAAACACAACGATCAAGCTATAGCAGCAATCCACAGTCCGAACAACTTCAGCGGAAAACCACCTGAAATATTTTTAAGTTTTTACCTTAAGAATATTATTTTATCTACGTCCCAATACGCACTAAAGATATTATTATTTACAATGCCATCTACCTACATCAGTATTGCCAAACCAAAGCCTACCTCAACTTCTTATTTGAGTTTTTGCGATACAACAACCTTCTGGATGATTACTTCCACTTTTGTGAAACCGGCAAATATCCATCGCAGGTATCATACGACGAGTTCTCAGAGGACTACCTGCAGGACCCCTACAACTTCTAGGGTAACAGCTGTACCTTGCGAATACCAGTATATCTCCATATACCACAAAGACTACGACAAACCACAATTGAGATACATTTCTTCACTTTCGTTCAAGTTATCAAAATCAAACTATATCGATTCGCCTCTACCCACGCAGGAGTACCCCCATAATGGTTTAATATTTCGGACATTATCCGAAATACAAAATTCATGAGCTGTAAACTGTGCGAAACAAAAACCTGCTGTGCTGCTAAAATCATCAACGGCAACAAAAGTTACACATTCAAGTATTGTCCAGAACACTGTCCAAAATACTGCGATAATAGGTGTAAGAGTTGCCGTCATATTCAACAACTAGCAATTACAGCACTCGACAGAGCATATCTTTCGAGACCATAAACATTCCCATCTTGGCAATTCCATAATAGCGACTCCCAGGTGCCGACTAACTTTCGGAGTGGAACAATTGGCACCCGTATCCACTGCAGTCACCAAGTCAACCGCATCAGCATCCAAGCCCTTAGCAGACTGGGTCTAGAGGATACAGATCAATTACCAGCAGACATGTCAGCAGTACCGAGAGATTACCCACGATGAAGATACCGAGATGATTGTCAGCATCCAAACATGAGTGTCGCATCTGGATCAGCAAGTGCACAACCTAATCAACTGCTGCAACAGCAAGAAAGAGGTGATCGAAGTCGAATTCGATGACTTACGACGTGATTGCAAAATCTTTGCCCAGCAGGTCAAAACCAACAGGATGCTGGGAGTTCAAGTCCTGGAGGGACATGATCAAACGATACGGGCACTTGATTTTGTGCATAAAGACGCAAGGACGGGAATTGACGCCATTCAGGAACAGTCCCAGCAGATTATTACAGGAGCAACTGAGGAGTTTGTAAAACTGAAAGACAGAATGGAAACCTGCAAAACAGAACAAATACAGCTGATGCTAAAGCAGGTGGCACTGACAATCTCACACAACACCTTACGAAAACGATTATACATGTTGGTGAAATTTGTAAAGGAGGAAGCACCTAATGAGGAGGATATGCAAACCATAATAAAGAGAATAAACGAAATTGCAGATCAAACTACTGGTCTGACAGAAGCAGTGGCAGAGGCAATGATATCAGCCATGACCTCAGACAGAAGGGGCCGAATCGAATGAGTTCAACAATGGCGACAGAAAATGGAACAAACGAACAGGAGTGTGTCTCCTATAACAGATTTGGATGTCGCACCCAGGACTGGACTCAGAGGCAGATCTGGAACAGATGCAGGGCTGCAAGATCCAGAACTTGGACCAAGTAGATATAGAGGACCACCATCGCGTGGAGGAATTGGAGGAGACTTACCACCACCGTCGCGTGGAGGAATTGGAGGAGACCCACCACCCCCACCGTCAAACTCTCCAAGTTACTCAGGCTTCAGAAGACGATGGTCAAGGTCAAGGACGCAATTATTGATGACAGGCAGATCAAGGGAATCCAGAATGAAGTTACCAGACCCTCTTAAATTTACTGAATCAAGTGCAGAGAATTTTGACGTCTGGTGGATGTGTATGGAAACATACATTGCAGACCAACCACACCTGTTCACTCGACCAGAAATCAAATTACAGTACTGCAGGGATTGAATGGATAATCACGCATCGGCATGGCATATGCAATGGGAAACAAAAGCCAGTTGAGGAAAGCATGAGCGAAGTTGGTCAGCATACCAAGCAGCAATATATACCAGATTTCATAATTGTTTCCAACAGCAAACAGTATATAAGGCAATTATGGAAGTACAATATAATGGAAACATTCAAGATATGATCATGGAGTACAATACCTTGAATGTAAAAGCAGGAATTATGGAAGTCGCCTATCAAACAATGTTAATGAAAGGGCTACCACGACAAATTTTCAAACGACTAGCAACGGTCAACTCTGGAGACAAAACGGACGAAGAACTCAGAGACCTTATTATAAACCCCGAAAAGAATGTGGATGTATGGCAAGCCATGGAAAAGAATTTCGGAATCATGAATAGACCTCGAAAACAACAGAATGGGTTGCTGAGTTGGGTTCTATTCAGAAAAGACAAAACCGACCACCTGGATTTGAAAATTGCAGACAACAAGGAAGAACGAATAGAATTCAGAATAGACAAAAAGAAACACCGCTGGGTTT
>WHVE01000400.1:0-119644 GCA_015178995.1 Trichophaea hybrida | reverse complement strand
TGGTTCCAATATGTATGTCAGCAACGTCATAACATGCAGGATAACCTTTGGGAACTCCTGGTGGGGGCTTACGCAACCACACGTTGTCAAACGGAACTGTCCACAGCTAACTACCGAGATCGGCTCTGAGGCAACGATCGGATGTTATGTGAACACCCACTACGGTGGACTGAGTGTTATTGAGATAGTACTATACACACACATCATAGATTACAGAGAAGTGTTAGGGGGATACTGCAGCTAGATGTAACTTATCGATATTGTTTGTACCGACTTATGGTAAAGGCATATTTTGATTCTAACGATCCAACTAAAAATATGGAATTCGATTGTGACGCGTTTACGTCGTTGTACTGTATGTATAAACACGGGCATCTATTGCAGTATGGCCCTTTTAAAAGTCGTAGCTGTCTTGGAGGTAATCCTCTGACGACTCGTCAAAAGCGACTTGGGAAGGAAGTTCACCGGTGTGGAAATAATGGTAGTATTCTACCCAAAGGTTATTACGAACAAGGTATCGTGCTAGGTGTTCGTATTTGGCTCGAGTGTTTGCTTGAGCGTGCAAGATGCGAGCGTAGAGAATCTTTTGGTCGTCTGTAATAGACATAAAATGTATTGGTGAATATTCTTAAGGTAATTAACTTAATAATATTTCAGGTGGTTTTTCCGCTGTTGTGTTCTGACTGTGGTTTGTTCGACTGTTGCTTGAATCGTTGTGTTTAAACTTGTGGGTTTAAGGTGGTCTTTTATAGGTGAGTATTTCCGCGTCAAACCATCCTGCTAAGGGGTGACGGTACTTCTCTGTAATCTATGATGTGTGTGTATAGTACTATCTCAATAACACTCAGTCCACCGTGGTGGGTGTTCACATAACATCCGATCGTTGCTTCAGAGCCGATCTCGGTAGTTAACTGTGGAGAGTTCCGTTTGACAACGTGTGGTTGCGTAAGCCCCCCACCAGGAGTTCCCAAAGGTTATCCTGCATGTTATGACGTTGCTGACATACATATCGGACCATTGCTTCGTATTAGTTATCTTTCTTCGTATTGAGTGGAATAGTGATCAATGATTTAATGAGCTGCCAACCCATACATTGCCACGTACCTAGTGTCATCGGGTCTTATCCGTGTTCCCCGAAGGGGGTGCCCTCTATCAGTTATCGTGTTGCAAACACGGCAGAGCTGGGGTTCGACAGTCTAGATCCAAGCACTTATCTTTAGGTAGAGTCAACTACCGGGGCGCAGTTAGCTTATCTTTTTTGCTTATTCTAGCTCTAGAGATAGCAAAGTCCCGCATACTAAGATAATATCGCTTGTCCAACCAAATCCATGAAGCTAAGCACGGGTATGGTTTGTCCCAGTATTAGCATGATAATAAAGATAACACTGGTCTGATCCATAACGCACAGCTGATCCGAAGACCCCTGCTCGGCAGTTACATTGCTTCGGCAGTATGGTTGGTGTGTCCCATGCCTCAGCCAGTACTATGGGTTGTTACCCCAAGATTACTGTCTGATCGAGTGTGCGTACTGTCTCCACACTGGGTAGCTATTCCCTATGCTGAGACGTAGTATTGTAGCATAGACTATTATGGGGATTTCACCCGGCTATGTTGAGCCGTCTGCTAACTCATCAGTAGACATCCTCAGGGGTGTAACCTTAACCGCTGATTCATCTTTGAATAGCGGCAAGCCTGGGAGACTAAGCCTGATGTACTTCATACGCATGCCAAGGGGAAACCCCTAACAAGAAGTACCGTCACCCCTTAGCAGGATGGTTTGACGCGGAAATACTCACCTATAAAAGACCACCTTAAACCCACGAGTTTAAAACACAACGATTCAAGCAACAGTCGAACAAACCACAGTCAGAACACAACAGCGGAAAAACCACCTGAAATATTATTAAGTTAATTACCTTAAGAATATTCACCAATAAACTTTTATGTCTATTACAGACGATCAGAAGATTCTCTACGCTCGCATTTTGCACGCCCAAGCAAACACTCGAGCTAAATACGAACACCTCGCACGATACCTTGTTCGTAACAACCTTTGGGTAGAATACTACCACTACTTCCATACCGGTGAACTTCCTTCCCAAGTCGCCTTCGACGAGTCATCAGAGGATTACCTCCAAGACAGTTACGACTTTTAAACACACAGGGCCATACTGCAATTGATGCCCGTATTTATACATACAGTACAACGACGTAAACGTGTCACGTTTGAATTTCATATCTTTAGTTTTATCATCGTTATCAAGATACGCCTTTACCACAAGTCGGTACAACAATATCGATAAAACTAAGTCACATCTAGCTGCAGTATCCCCCTAACAGTAATATGGGTGCCTCAGTCAAGTACTGCTTCAGTATATTGAAGGGTATTTGATTTCGTAGATTTGTTTTCCAATCAAACTTTTCGTTTGTTTTTGTTTTCTTGGTTAACTCAGTTAGAGGATGGCATATTTTTGAAAACCCTTCAATAAAGTGTTGATAGAAGTTGGCAAATCTGAGGAAGGACTGGACATCCTGGACAGACTCTGGAATTTCCCATTTAAGAATAGTCTTAATCCTGTTGTCAGACATGTTGACACCTAGTTCCGATATGAGGTATCCAAGGAACTCAACTTGCTTCTGGTGCCATTTACATCTATCGGGTGCAATAGCCAAGTGGTTTTCCTGTAGTCAACAAAGGACTTCTCCAGTCAATCGCACATGTTCTTCTTCATTGTTAGGGGTTTCCCCTTAGCATGCGTATGAAGTACATCAGGCTTAGTCTCCCAGGCTTGCCGTTATTCAAAGATGATTAACGGTTAAGATCACACCCCTGAGGATGTCTACTGATGAGTTAGCAGACGGCTCAACATAGCCGGGTGAAATCCCCATAATAATCTATGCTACAATACTATGTCTCAGCATAGGGAATAGCTACCCAGTGTGGAGACAGTACGCACACTCGATCAGACAGTAATCTTGGGGGTATAAACCCATAGTACTGGCCAAGGCATGGGACACACCAACCATACTGCCGAAGCAATGTAACTGCCAGGCAGGGGTCTTCGGATCAGCTGTGCGTTACGGCTTAGACCAGTGTTATTTTTGTTATCATGCTAATACTGGAACAAACCATACCCGTGCTTAGCTTCATGGATTTGGTTGGACAAGCGATATTATCTTAGTATGCGGGACTTTGCTATCTCTAGAGCTAGAATAAGCAAAGGAGATAAGCTAACTGCGCCCCGGTAGTTAACTCTACCTAAAAGATAAGTGCTTGGATCTAGACTGTCGAACCCCAGCTCTGCCGTGTTTGTAACACGATAACTGATAGAGGGCACCCCCTTCGGGGAATACGGATAAGACCCGATGACACTAGGTACGTGGCAATGTATGGGTTGGCAGCTCATTAAATCATTGATCACTATTCCGCTCAATACGAAGAAAGATAACTAATACGAAGTAATGGTCCGATATGTATGTCAGCAACGTCATAACATGCAGGATAACCTTTGGGAACTCCTGGTGGGGGCTTACGCAACCACACGTTGTCAAACGGAACTCTCCACAGCTAACTACCGAGATCGGCTCTGAAGCAACGATCGGATGTTATGTGAACACCCACTACGGTGGACTGAGTGTTTATGAGATAGTACTATACACACACATCATAGATTACAGAGAAGTACCGTCACCCCTTAGCAGGATGGTTTGACGCGGAAATACTCACCTATAAAAGACCACCTTACACCCACAAGTTTAAAACACAACGATTCAAGCAACAGTCGAACAAACCACAGTCAGAACACAACAGCGGAAAAACCACCTGAAATATTATTAAGTTAATTACCTTAAAAATATTCACCAATAAACTTTTTATGTCTATTACAGACGATCAGAAAATTCTCTACGCTCGCATCTTGCATGCCCAAGCAAACACTCGAGCCAAATACGAACACCTGGCAAGGTACCTTCTTCGCAATAACCTTTGGGTAGAATACTACCACTATTTCCATACCGGTGAACTTCCTTCCCAAGTCGCCTTTGACGAGTCTTCGGAAGATTACCTCCAAGACAGTTACGACTTTTAAATAGGGCCATACTGCAATAGATGCCCGTATTCATACATACGGTACAACGACGCAAACGCGTCACAATCGAACTTCATATCTTTAGTTGGATTATTAAAATTAAGATACGCCTTTACCATAAGTCGGTACAACAATATCGATAAGTCACATCTAGCTGCAGTATCCCCCTAACATTCATTTTCCGTATAGATGAAGATATCATCTATATAGACTACTATTCCATGATCGATTTGATCTCACATGATCCCGTTCATTATATCTTGGAATGTAGCCAGTACATTCGCCAATCCGAAGAGCATAACTAGGTATTTATAATGTCCATATTTTGTACGAAATACTGTTTTCCATTCATCACTGGGTTTAATTTGAATAAGGTTGTATCCTGCCACGTTGGATGTATATAAGGCCGCTGGATTCACAGAGGATAGGTTTGTTCTTTACTCGTTCTCTAGTCTACAAAACAATCAATAGCTTTGGCACCAACCTCTGTTCACTTCTGTGATTCTGGATTTTGAGTCTCTTGTCTTGTTGGTAATACTTGCAATTCCAAATATCAATTTGGTTTTTATAACCCCTAGAACTCCGAGCCTTGAAACCTTGACATATTGCACAACAGACTAGTCATTTGATGCCCCATTTTCATGCTCTACTGAAAGGAACATCCTCTTCAAATACATTCCTCCATCTGTATCTGTCCCCGAATAGGGTAGGAAGGCCAATATTTAGCACGTTTATAATTTACCCTCAGAGCCGCACCTTATCTAAACAGCAGTTTGAGCTCTCTCTCTCCGTCACTTGCCACCTCCAACCTCCACCACCACCATGGCCACCGATGCCAGCGCCACGCGTACCCGCCGTTCCCGCCGTCAAAACCTCTTCGTCAAAGAATGTCCTCTCCCTCCCGCTACTCTCCCTCCTCTTTATCACCCACTAACATTCACCCAGTACGCACCTTAATGTACGCCTACGGCGACGACCCAGACCCACTCCCTGAGTCAGTCCAAGTCCTTGATGAAATCGTCACCGAATACATTGTCGATATGTGCCACGACGCCGCACGTATGGCTTCGCAGGCAAGACGGAATAAGATAAAAGTTGACGACTTCAAATTCGCGCTTCGTCATGATCCGAGAAAGCTGGGACGTGTGGAGGAGTTGCTGGTCATGAGTAAAGTTATTGCCGACGCGAGGAAACAGTTTGATGATAAGCCAGAGGCGGAGAAGTAGATGGGGAAGGATATGTGATGGCCGACATTTTTGCTGGAACGCAAGGCAAGGGAGGGGGGGGACAGATTGAGACATTATGGCGTTTTTCGGTTCTGATTTGATTTGGAATGCTGCTGGTTTTATTTTTTACGGCGAACATGCTATAATTGTGGGTATACTACAGTCTCTAGGACCAAGGCTCTGTGTGCGTGGTCATTATTTACATCGTCTCCAGGAAGACTCATTTACATGTCCAAAAAGAAACATCATAAACAAAGTGGAACAAAACACCTAAACAAATACATATTCCTTCAAACGCACCTCTATAAAGCGTCTAAATAGTCTGTTGTCTCCGGCGGTGTCGGTAACCGCGATGGCTGCTGCTGCTGCCTCCTCTGCTCATTGTCCTGTGCAATAGCACGCATCGAAGACAAATACACGCCCAACGCAAAATCAGGTATCAAGCCACCTTGCCGTGCCCACTGCCTCACAATTTCGTCCCACACACCCGCTAATACCTGCTCATCGTGATATACCTTTTCCACCGCTCGAACAATCCACACCGCCATAACCCGGTCCCACTCGCCCACCAGCTTACTCCTCTCATCGAGCACCTTATCGAGCACCCACCGAAGCCTCTGAATATTCCATGGTGTATCATCAAGCGGACTTCCATGCCATGCGAACCCTTTCAACATCGAAAGATAAACGTCCCTGACTATCGGAGAGCCAAACATTTCCATATCGCGCATATGAAACTGCACACGTTCCCAGTCGCCAGTTCGACAGTAGAGATGAATCCAAAGGTGAAAGCTCGCAAAATCTGGTCCCAATTGGACGTTTAGCTCCTCAACGTAGTTCTTTCCCCACTGGATGCCTCTGCGTTTTAGCCTTTGTGCAAGAAGACGTTTCCGTCTCCACTGTACCATCATCGGTGTCGGCCGCTTAGTCGTTATAAGGGCGACTCTCTTCATGTATGCATAGATATTAGCCGCCGAACGCTCTTCGCTCACCGTGAGCAATGCCGTCATAAGCGCGTTAAGAACCACTGTATCCACCACTTCGCCTGCGTCGACCATATCTTGATAGGTTTGCCGAATCTTGGCGGCATCTCCGAAATTCGCGTGATACATCATGAGGGTGGTGTACGTGAAACGGTCGTATTCCAGGTTCCGTGCCCGCATCTCCTTTAAAATAGTAGTCGCAAGACTTACTGATTTTGACTTGGAGGCACCATCAAGGAGAATGTTGAAAGTGGTTATATCCGCACGAACTCCGTAGTCTCTCTCGGACTCTTGCCATAGTTCCAAGGCTGCACGTAGTTCGGCAGATGTAGTATACTTGAAGGATCTCGCAACAAAAGCTGCGGCTTGGTTCCATTCGTTCCTCATGATAGGAACACCCGCAGATTTCATGTCCTCAATCAGTGTTAGGTATCGGAGCATGGATACCTGGTTGCGGAGAGGTACCGTCATTAGCCGGCCGATAAATAGATCCATGGTTTTCAAGTCCAGGTAGGGAACTCGATATCCAGGAAGCTTGCGATAAAGTTCGAAAAGCGTCTCGTTCGTGATAGAGTAGGGCGATTCATGTGCTTGTAGTATAGCGTGCCGGAACTCCCGAATGTTGTCCAATTCCGATTGACAACTGGGGAAGAGCATCGGCATTATATACTTTTCCCGTTCTGTCCTGCTAAGACGAGTTTTCGGGGGTTCGGGGCCGCCCTCGGGGGTTAGAGGAGGAGGTGAAGGAGTGGACGATTCAGCAAACGGCACTTCCGGGTCTCCTTCTGACATTCCACAGAGGGCCCTCAAAGACGGCCTGAATTTTTCAGGAACTTTCTCTCGGTACCAAAGCTTTTCCAAGTCTTGCCTAAAAGTGTCAAAATGTCCATACCGATAGATACGAAATGGACGCTTCGCAAGACTAGTGGACGGAGGTTGAGTCGAGACACTGAAGGATGCAGAGTGTACCCGGCAGAGACTGGCTTTCACCAAAGCGCCAACAAAAAGCCGGTCGATTGGGGACCACTGTGGGTCTTTGATCGAAGGACTACGGCGAGTGGAACACCTTGGTGATAGATCGTGATTCGAGGATGGTGCTACCGGCCGAATTTGGAGATGTAATGAGCGCGGACGAGAGGAGCGACGTGTACATATCCGGCGGCCGGAGACACGGATTGCCGCCGTAGCATCTGCTATATGGAGCTGGAACATGTGTGCAATAACGTCCCTAGCATTGTTGAGTAGCCCGCAGATGGTGGCGGGGGAGGGATTTGTTGAAAAATACGGTCTCCTGATAGTTATATGGACAATTGACGAATGAGAGATGTCTAATTGCCGAGTCGAAGACCGAGTAATGCGATGAAGATGGTGGGGGGGCGATCCTGAGAAGTCTTGAAGTCGACTCGGAGAAGCTAACAAAATCCATCCCATTATTTACCCGGTCTTCAGGAGCCTCAAAAAGATTTTGGTACACGCAACCGTGAACAGCCAGAGGCCCACAATATCACTGTTCCCCTCGGAATTCGCCATTAAGTCACAGTCAATTCGCGATTCGGCTGCGAGGTCAAGGCTTCCCGTCCCTTTTTGTCACTCGACTCGGACTGCACACTACCTATCATCATCATGGGACGGCACCTCCGACCTCTCCGGGTACATCAGCTTGCTTCTCAGATGCTCGAAACAGGACGGTTACAACGAGAACCCCCATGGTACCGCGTTGTAGGAGCAATCCCACCTACAACTACTCTCGTCCGAACTCTACCCGTCCAGCTTCAAGAGAAGCAACCCCGAAAGTCAGCTCGCAAGCCCTCTCGCATGTTCCAACCTCAGCGCATCGTCTACCCAGAAGACGAACTGCGGAGCACTTTCTTCCAAGACCATCCATGGGAGTTGTCAAGGCCAAGGATCCTAGTTGAGAACGATGGAAAGGACTTTACAAGATATGATTGGAGCAGAATGCAGCAGCCTGGAAAACAATTGAATGGTGAGAGGTTGGTACCCTGATTTTATGCTCGGACACCAACTCTGTGGGCTAAGCCGACGAATATTGACTGACTTGTTTCTCCAGTGTCATCCAGCGCCAACTGTGGTTGATGGAGCAACAAGGCCTGTCCAAGGATGAAGCCTACGATATTTCACGGAAAGAGTTCTACGACCTTCGGATGCAGGAAGATATTGAGCGCCGTGTAGCCTCGGAGGAAGCATTAGCAGTTGGCGCCAAGTTCGGCAAGTCGTATTTGGACATTGGTATTGAGCTGGAGGGCCGGGCATTGGATGAATGGAAGGCTAAGGCACTGGCGCTTTTGCAGCTGAAGCGCGGCCGTCAAGCCGCTTTCAGTGGAGCTGCAGCCGAAGAAGAAGAGCCTGCAGCCGCTGTGGTGGTGGACAGAATCCTGGAAGGAGCGGAGGGCGATGGGGCACCAACAACGGCTTCTGCGGGTGGCCTGCTTTAGACGGTGCTAGATTTCGGATGGTAATGATCTGTACAACAAGATTATTTGCACGATACACAGCATTGTGTAATGTATCATATGCTCTGGAAGAGCACCAAGAAACTTGTGCATCAAGAGCGCTTTATCTCTCGCCAACGGATCCAGGGGTGAATCAGCGTGATGAGCTTTGGTGTTTCAACAGCATTTCTAGTGCCGCCTTAGGCACGAATGATGGATGATACTACACACTGATACGTGCCCCGGAGGACTGGTACAGCACTGCATTCTGGACTGTGTTGAATTAAATGTAATGTTGATGATGCATCTATTTCTTCCCTGTCTACTTATACTACCGACCTGTTCGGCATTTGACTCTTGTGGTTACCTTGAACATTGGACCAGTAACTGTAGAGTAGTAGTAGCCAAAAGCGCCATTAAAAACCGGGTTCTGCAGTGATATATTTTATTTCATCACTTCCTGCCGTTTTAAGTGCTTATTTTATCTCGATTTGCATGCCATTCCTTCCAAGCAGGGGAATCTCTTAGGCTGCATCGCATTTGATTGTTTGGTGTTCCACCACTTTTTCTTCTAACCATCAACCCACCACACTGCGCCGATAAGTGTGCCTCACTCGCCGTGCGCATATAAATACTAAGTATTAAGTATCTATTGTCGAAGGATTCGGTTTTGCGACAGTCTCTCAAAGGTCGGGAAGAGCATCTCTTCGTGGTACACCTCACGGTGCGTGCCTCGACAACACAAACACCACGACTGGCTGACTCTACAACGAGATGCCCAACCATCACCAGCATCTATCAGTGTCTGGTGCTCGAACAAATGGACCCCCCGTGCCTGTGGACGATATTACTTGCACTGCTCTAGTCGCCAGTGCTCTCAAGGAAGCTCGAGAGAAGAATCGAGAACTATTGTCCAAGAGTGGAGCCTCGCCTGGCGAAACCTCGTTACAGAAAGCCGGAGTTACCCTTGATTTGAGTCACCACAAGATCGCAAATATTCCGGTCGAGGTCATAGAGCTTATCAAAGATGAGATTGAGAGGTCAGTGTAAAATACCACATCAACTGTGTTTTCTTTCCATCCGTCCTGTCCCCCAAGCCGTTCCCGAACTGCAGCTACTTTCTTCGTGCAACACAACAAATCTCGAAAATCCTGATCTCACTCATCATCATTCCTATTTTGTGGAGCAATATATCTGACAGTATTTTGTGCTTTGCTCTCATAGACTTGCCCTCGCGCACAACCAATTAGCCTCGTTCCCCAATGAATTCGGCAGTCTGCCGAGGTTGCGGTACCTGAACCTGCGGTCGAATTTCCTCAAAGAATTCCCTACGGCGGTGAGGAAATCCTAATCCCTTTCCTTGCGGGGAGTGCTCCTCCCTGTTAGGGAAGTGTCCGTGCTGGTTCTCTATTGCGGCTGAAAACTAATCGTCCTGGTATTTGACAGCTCACACGGTTGCCCTCGTTGGAGATCCTGGACGTGAGCAGAAACAGACTACGGGCACTGCCGCCGGACCTGGGGAATTTGATGAGTCTCAGGGTACGTTTCCTGTGCTGATGCAGTGTTACACTGGTGGGTGAGCGATGTAGTTCTAGATTCTAACTTTTGTAGGTATTGTCAATGTCGAAAAATAAGATCAACATCCTCCCAACCTACATTGGTGACATGAACGACCTTAAGATCCTGAAACTAGACCACAACCCTATAACATTCCCACCTAAAGACATCTGGGACAATGAGGAGAAAGACAGAGATGCCTGGCTGGATGGTGTCAAGAAATTCTTACGACAACATGCTGAACGATCGAATTCAATGCAAGATTCGGAGTCTGGATCGAGGTAATTACCCCGTGTTAGTGGCGTTCGTCACCAATCTCCTCAGTTCTTTCCAAACAATGTAACCACAAAGGTGACCCAAACGAAATTGCTTACATATGGTGATTCAACTAGCAGTGACGACGAAGGCGATATTGATTCATTTAATCCATCGTTCTCCCAGATGCCGAGTTTTGAGTCGGAAGCAACCTTAGTAAACGAATCCGACCCTCCTTCTCTACGTACCGTTCGCCCAATAAGGTCGAATGGCGTATCGGCAACCGGAGAAACATCTCGAGCTAAATCACCCGCGCCATCGAGACCACCCGGCCAGAAGAGATCAAAGCATCCAAGCAGTTCGTCCATAAACGCATCTACAGTGACAGCCATGAACGGCTCTCCAAAACGTCCAGAGACGCCTTCGCAAGCCGTGACGTCACCCCAGACCGAGCGACACCGTTCGAATAGCGAATCTGTAGTGGGATCTAACCGCGAAAAAAGGAGGGGCATGCCTCCTCCGCCTCGCACCAACATTGCACCGAGGGGGAAACCAATTTTCACTCCCCAGAGCCTAGGGCCGGTGGATGAAAAGCCCTACAAGCATACAAGGGGATATTCACATGATTCGGTCATAGATGGGGGCCAAAGTAGTGCCCATGTGCCGTCACGGAGCCCGGTCGACAACGAGAGACGACCAGGACAGTATTTTCGACGATTGTCTTCGCTGCCAGAACATAAAAGATCTTCCTTGTCTTCAGCTAGGGTTAGCGAAGCAGCAAGAGGGATCTTATATTCCATGTCGACCTTACAACGACCAATCGAACAATACATTGAATCTACAGGTGACCCTGGAGGGCCGGAAAGTAAAGTCGGACGGGCCCTATACAACAGCAATATGCATGTAACTTCGTTGGTTGGTGCTTTGGAAGAGTACGAAGCTAGGGACGACGAGCCTAGGGTACAGAAAGTAATTGATGCGTGTCAGTCCTGTGTGGCTGCATTCAGGCAGGTGTTATCGATGTTGCAATCCAGCTTGAAGGAGCTTGGCCCGAGGTCTAGTGGGCCAGATGTGCGATATGCGAGGACACTTATCCTGATGATATATGGGTCATATGTGGAGATTCAGTGTTCCTACGATATTCTTCGGCCATTGCTGCTTGCACAAGCTGTAACTGATGGTGCGGCAAAGCAAGGCCTGTCTCGGTATCAACAGTCCGCCTTGAATATCTCACACAACAGGCAGAAAACCAGCTCAAATAACTCTATGACCGACTCTAGCGCCTCTCAAATGTCGATGCAACCTCCACTTGCGACACCTCGCAGTACAGATGCCTCGTTTGCAGCTTTGCAAACACCTTGGATGCGTCCCGCGGCCGATTCGCAGAACTCGGACTCTGGCTTCGACCAGGAAGGTCTCTTGCATCAAAAGTTTCAGGCTGCAACGACCGTCGCTATCACGACGCTCCCTCAGATTGATAGGGAAATTAAATCTGCAGCTACTCAAAACCTGCAACCATCGGTAATTCTAAAGCTTCGAGAGGTGTCATCACTCTGCATGTCTGGCACTGATGCAGCGAGGCGATTGTCAAAGATTCGATGGGAAGCTATTCAAAACGGTGATCAGAATGAGAGGAAAAAGTTCTGGGACGATACAAATAAGTTTACACAGGTATTTTCCTCAGATTGGGAATACGGTTATGTAGATACTGATATGAAATCTAGCTGGTTATCAATATCGCCGAACTCATAAAATCCCTCACCCAACAGTACACGTTCCCAAAGCGTACTCTCGCCGCCATGGGCACGGTACTAAGGCCTACTAAAGACCTCTTCATCTTGATGAATGACTCCTCATTCCGCCCCAATGAGTTAACGTCAGTTGTATCAAGTCCCCTCCATACGCACACATTTTCGTTCCAATCGATGATGGCACCACAAATGATGCCTGCAACCCCTCTTTCTGCCGCTCTGGGACCAGCGGCTCAGGCTACGATGCCATTACTGTACCAACAGCAGGGCGCCCCCCAGGCATACAGTGCTCCTAGCAGTCGTAGTGGTACATTGCTGAGCAGCTATGCGCCCACAATGACTAGCAGCACCGCGGAGGTGGGCATGAATTTCCCTGGCAATGGTTTGAATAGTCTAGGACCAAGGATGAAGCCAACATGAACATAGTACAACGACATGCACGAAGTGTCAATTTTGGATTAGAAACTCTTTAATTTGGATACCTTTTTTATATTACGCTCTATGACATTTGCGGTCATATTTTTTTTAAGCTTCGGATAGGGGTTTAGTTGCATTCGTACATTCTCTCTCCTATGTCGACTAGCTTGTTTTCCGGGTGTGGTGACATTTATACGGAGTTAGTTGGTGTTGTCAGCATCTGTTTTCTCGGCTTGTCTTTCCATGATGCTCTTTACTGGGATAGCATTTGGAATTGTGCATTTGCAAAGGGGTTTTGTTCTTTTGACATCACTTGAGTGCTTATAATCGAATTAACTTCAAGATTAGTCTTACTACTGTAGCAGTTGGTGTTTAGTTTTTCTGATGTTGTGTATATATAGTGAAGATGTAGATAGGTTGGTCATTAGTAGTGGATAATTGGTTATACGCTCTTATTGTTCTTAAAGAATTTTTTTATTTCAATAGTAGATACTTGGACAAATAGGTAATTGTCGACTACTCTAGTAGGTACTTGGGGCACTCACTAAAGAAATCATAGAACATGACTGAAATGCTAGGTCTGGACATCTCAGTTTGCCTTAAGGTGTGATCAAGCATGTTGATTGGAATGATCAAGCAACCGGCCCACCTCTGAACGTTTCTGGAAGGGTGGATTCAGTCCACTTCTCTAAAGTTGCGAATCCCAAGTTCCAACTGCTTGCAGCCTCGAATTGATGCTGCTCTTCCTACCCTAGTGAGAAGTCCGTGAGTCTGATGTGTTTCTATATTCATAGATAATATCTCTCAATATTTATCTTTATCTCATTTACACCCCGCTCTATTTTTATTCAATTTCTCTTGCCGCAATATACCGATGCAAATCGGCCATCAAATATCTACCTTCAATCAGCTTCGTCCCAAATGCCATGAGATGGTACCCACAAACTCCCGGCAACAACAACTGCCCCACCGTCCTGGTTCGCCCTCTCAATGGCATCCCGAACTGCTTCAACACAGCCCTCCATTCCCTTTGCTTCTCTTCCTTCAGCAGCATCCACAATCTTTTCCGCCTCTACTGATTGCACCCATGGCATACCGTCCACGCCGCCAAACCTAGTCGCTACTATCGCGTCCCCATCCCCTACTAGCTCCCGGATCATGCCGGGCACATCCTTCCCTTTTGTAGCCGCAAGGACCCAGTATACCTTCCCAGCCTTTGCAAGCGGTCGGATGTGCGCATCGACATAGGCACGAAGCTCTTGTTGGGCCTGCGGATTATGCGCGCCATCAACAAGAACCGTGTCACCTCCTTCACCTCTTCCTCCTCCGCCGCCGCCGCCACTGGGCAGGAGCGCAGTGATGTCAAGTTGCTCTAAACGCCCAGGCCACTTTGTGTCCGCAATCCCAGCGACGATAGAGGCTGGTGTGAGCGTGGGGAAGCGTGGGGCAATGAGAGACAGAGCATTGATGGCGCACGAAAGATTGTATGGCTGGTATCCGCCGGGAAGAAACCTCGAGAAATGTAGCTTTCCAAACGTCGGTGTGGCGATCTCACATCCCACCTCTCCTCCTCCCGTCATATCTGGAGCTGCAAGCACCACTTCTCCCACCCCAACCTCCGCGACAACCCTCTTCACAACGTCAATAACAGACGCGGGATTACTACCATCCACAACAATCGGTACCCCATGCTTCGCGATCCCAGCTTTCTCACCCGCGATTTCCTCGATCGTGTCCCCTAGAAACCCCTGATGATCCAACCCAAGTTTGGTGATAACACTCACCAAGGTATTCGCCTCCTCAAGAACATTTGTCGCATCCCCGCGACCGCCCAATCCCACCTCCACCACACCGACTTCCACCCCACCAATCGTAAACAGCTCAAACGCAGTTGCGGTAAGCAGTTCAAACTCGGTGGCCCCGATTTCAAGTCTTTTATTCTTCTCTAGTACCTTCTCCTCCACTGCAAGGAAGGTGGATTTACTAACTGTGCGGTTGGATAGCATGATACAGTCCCACCGGTTTATGAGATGTGGGCTCGTGAAACGACCAACGCGGATTCCGGATGCATGTAGAGCGGAGGCCAGGTAGGCGCAGACGGAGCCCTATCTTTGTGAGGAGGAGGATGAGCAATGGAGAGACAGAGGGTGAGGACTTTGCCATTGGTACCAGCTACCTGACGGCATGTTAGTGGTATAATATGAAAGCGATGGGGTAACGGACGTGGATTGCTTTCCAGCGGAGAGTGGAAGGAGATATCAGCTGGGAGATGCGCTTGAGGCCCAGGTCAATCATTGTGTTTCCAGAAGTTGCCGACTCAGGAGCAACGTCATATCTGACTGAAGAAATTCACGGTAGTATTCAGTTAACCCTAACCCAGCCACTTCGTTTCTTTGGCAGTTTCAGAATTACTTCAGGAATCGACCGTAGGGATGACCTTTTAATCCCAAATCTCTATCAAGCAGCCACCCATTTTGTTATCCCCAGGTAATTATGTACAGAGATGGTCAAAAGAAAGAACACCCCATTTTGTCTGCGCGGCGCCGTCATGAATTGCAAGCTTTTCCTATCCATGTGTATCACTCGAGTAACCAAACCGAACGCTCTAGTGCCCTCGGATATTATACCCCTATGCGAACAAAAAACCATCTCCACCCCTACTACCCAATTATCTCACACCCAAGATGCCGTGTCCATCATGCCTCATTTAATCGCTTGACCAACATTGGTTGCTTATTTAGTCGTTGTAGGAGCTATGGCTACGGCAATGGGGTCTCTGGTGCCAAAATTGTAGGTTGCCAGCCGTCCTGATAGGTCGATTTGTGTTCGGATTGTGTTGGCAAGGTATGAAACCATGAGCACGTCCTGAATGTGGGAGTTGAACATTCTCTCAACATCGGCGGCATTAACTTTGGGTGCCAGAGTGAGGGTGTTCATCAGGAATTTTCCGATGGCTGTAGACGCTGGGGCATCGCCCTTCTATACAGATGGGTTAGTGAGGTAACCAAAGAAGAGCGGCGAAAGCTTACAATCACTCGGGAGACGTAGCTGCTTACGCGGTCCAACATGCCGAGAACATCCTCAATGGCCTTTTCCAGAGCACCGATATCGGTCATCACAGGAATCGTTCGGTCTTCGTTGTTCTTACCACCGGCAATCAACTCCACTGTAACACGTTAGTTCAGACACCATTCCAGTGTAAATGTTGGGATAAACGTACGTCCGCTCTTCTCCGACTCGGCATATCGAATCTCGTGAGGGACCGGGACGAACAGGCAGTTATCAGCGATACGCTCAGGGTTTACCCCAACAGCGGAGGAAATGTATGTCTTTATTGAGATATCCTGGCCAGGGATGGTAGAAATGGTGAGGTGGACAGCGGGATGAGGGAATGTGCCTTCGCCATTCGAGGCATAGAAGTTCTGGATCAAGGCGGAAAAGGTGTTTAGTTCCGGTGATGTGGCGTACCTATCCGATTCTCGTCAGTAATCCGCATCTCTTGACGATAACAGTTCCATCCCGTACTTACCATCCGACAAGTACCTCTCTGGGGTTAGCCTTGAGATGGAGTCCCAACATGGTCTTGTGATATTCCATATCCACCTCAACCTTGAATCCCGCATCAGTAATTTACCCAGCCATCGCTCTCGTCTATCCACCCAAATAAACCCACCTGCTCCTGAGACTCGTTGTGTCCAACACCAAAGCAGTTTCTGATCTCAACTTCAGTTCCATCATCACTCCTCACACCCAACAGAGTTCCAATAACACGGTCCTGTTCGACATTTCGTCGGAGGGAGTGGTCCAAGATCGAGAAGAGAGCCTAAGGAAGCCCGTCAACACATGATGCATACTGATAGTGGGTTGTCGGACCTGGGTGTGTATTGTGACATTGAGGGGGGCTGTAGTGGCTTGCGCATGAGGGACCGGAACGGAGGGGAGGGGTCGCGCGAGATGAATGTATGAACCTTGGTCGGCCATGATGGCGATATCGCTAGGACTCGGGCTAGCAGAGACGGAGAAGCGACAGGAAGCTCGCAGATCGTCGATGGTAGAATGCGGGAGCGGAGTGGTTTGGATGGATTAGGTTCTCGTCAGCAGCTGCTCTCTGTTCGTCGTCTCTCCAGCACCCCACATCAGAGATCAAAACTAAAAACTAAAACTAACTAACAACCCTCACGTGACTGAAGTGCGGCTTGGCTCCCCGCAGGGCAAAAGCCCTACTGCACAACTTAATCTAGCGTTTCTTGGAGGAAAGTTTCCCGCAGAGCCCCACCATCCCAGACGACGTCCATTTTCAGCATCATACACCATGTCTGGCCGAAGCAGAGGCCGCGGTAGAGGGGGGTTCAGTCGGGGAAAGGACGGCGATCGTGGGAGAGGAAGAGGTGGTTCCAGGGGACGGGGGCGGGGACGGGGCGCAAACTCGTTCGACAATAGGCCAAAAAGGTACTTCTGATATCACTTGATTTTTTCCGACCGCTTGTTGATCTCAAATGTGCAGGACATCCGACGCAATCCCGCAAGATGATCCTCCGAGCTCTGACGAGGAAGACCCCCCTGCGCCGTCCGAAATAGATTCAGAATCTGAAACAGATGAAGAACAGGAGAAATCTACAGTCAAGCCCTACAATGCGCTTCTTCAATCACTCGCAGCCAGCAAGACAAAAGATGATAGCCACAAGTCAAAGAGACGAAAGATTGCGACCGAAGACCTAGTTACGGAAGAAGTAGGTTCCGACGTCGACGAAGGGGACCATGAAACTGAGGCTGAAGAAGGGGATGCCGATGAGGAAGCTGGCGAGGAAGAGGATGAGGACGAGAATCCATCTGATCCCTTCGAAACACACTTTGCAAATCCTTCGCCAGAATATCTGAAGAGAATCGAGGTAGCAAAGAGGGGGGAATGGCAAAATGCCAAATTAACAATAGCGGGGATTGGAAGAAGCATACACTCAACACCAACAGGCTCAGAATCAATACTAGTAAGGAAATTCGACAGTATAAAATCATTACATTTAAAGAAGCGCCTAGTCACACCATTCGAAGAAGTCAATGGAGAGTTGACACCCCTCCAGAAAGCCTTTACTCCCTATCTCTTTTCATACCAGGATGTGCATTTTGCGGGACGAACGGTCTCTAACGCTGAAGAACTGCGAAATATGTACTGCGCTCACGCCTTAAACCATATCTTCAAGACTCGGGACCGTGTAATAAAAGACAACGGACGCCTGTCCCACGGTGATGATGACCTTGAACTCCGAGATCAAGGCTTCACACGTCCAAAAGTTCTGTTCATCCTCCCCACTCGACACTCCTGCGTCCGTGTGGTAGACACACTTGTTTCCCTTGCTGCCGTAGAACAGCAAGAAAACAAAAAGCGCTTTACCGACTCGTATTCAATTCCTTCAGACCAGGACCGTCTGAACGAATCCAAACCAGCCGACTTTAAAGAGCTCTTCAGCGGCAACCACGACGATTTGTTTCGGGTGGGTGTAAAGTTCACTCGGAAAACAATGAAATTCTTCAGCCAATTTTACAACTCCGACATCATCCTTGCTTCACCTCTTGGTCTGCGTCTTATAATCGGCGATGAGGGTGATAAGAAACGCGACTATGACTTCCTCTCTTCCATCGAACTTGTTATCGTTGACCAAGTCGATGCTCTCCTTCAACAGAACTGGGACCACGTCTCGCACGTTTTCGAACATCTCAATCTAATCCCGAAGGACGCTCACGGCTGCGATTTTGGACGTGTCCGTAACTGGTACCTTGATTCCCACGCCCGCTATCTCCGCCAGACAGTTGTCTTCAGCGCCCACGGCTCTCCCGAGCTAAACGCACTCTTTACACAACACATGTCTAACATCTCCGGGCGCCTAAAAACACAGCCCGAGTATGATGGTGTAATCACAGACCTGGGTGGTCTCCAGGTCCGGCAAACTTTCGTCCGTTTTGAATCTCCGACTCCAACGGCAGATCCGGACTCCCGGTTCAAGTTCTTCAAGTCTGCATTTGTCCCCACCATAACACGTAATGTCGCCCAAGGTGGCTCTGGAATCTTGGTTTTCATTTCCTCCTATTTCGATTTCGTTCGTGTGCGCAACTTCTTCAATACGCTAAACGTTGCCTTTGGCGCTATTTCTGAAGAAACACCAGTCGCCGAAGTGTCTAGGGCGCGATCCCATTTCTTATCAGGACGCTTCCCTGTGCTGCTCTATACTGGGCGTGCACATCATTTCAGACGGTACGAGATTCGTGGAGTAAGGGAGGTGGTGTGCTATAGCTTGCCAGAGAATGAGATATTTTACAAAGAGATTGTGGGTGGATTTTTGACGAGAAGCGTTGGTGAGGGGCGTGTGGAAGGAGACAGGTGTAAGACTAAAGTTCTGTTTTCGAAGTGGGATGCGATGAGGTTGGAACGGGTTGTGGGCACGCAGAGAGTGCGAGTTATGTGTAATGATGTGGGCGATACTTTTGAGTTTATTTAGACGTGTATGATACCTAAGATCAATGTGGTGTATACTTAACATTAAATGATGGTGGAAGGCTCTTAAAACATGAGTATACTGTACCGAAGATTCACTGCCTCCGTACGGGGTTAATTGTTGCCATCGTGAGATAGGTCTATCATTCTAAAATCGGATTACATCTCCCTCAAACCCCCTGACCTACAGCCACTAATGTCAATTAAACAATGGGGACAAACCTGATGCCTGATAGGGCCTATCACACAAGGTATGCTCTTCATCCAAACCTCGATCATTCGGTCTGATAACTTATAAGTCCCGGATGTGTGAGATGGTGAATACACTAAGATAGAGGATTGCTGCCAAACCTACATACATGTACTTTCTGATTTGAGCGTCCTGCCCTTTGATTTGGTACGATTGATAAGATTTCGCTATCTCGATATATCCACCATCTCGCCATCGAGGACTTTAGCTCCTCGAGACCTCGCGGGTTGGGGTTTTGTCTTAATAGCCCTGAGACTTTCATTCCTTTATCACCCACCCACAATCTCCGATGCAATAAAGGGGATATAAATGAAGATAAAGGAATGAAGAAGAGATATAGATATATTAATCGCGTCCAAATCCAGAAATTAGCTCGAACCGAAACATCGTGGCTCATGGATTATCACCCACAACATAAATTTAGAGACATCTCGTGATTTCCGCGAATAGGCTCGAGATACTATAGCGGCCGGTGAGGATGATACGTCAGATGTCAGACACGGTGTCCGTATCTCCAAATATGATATAACTGTCAGTGTCAGAAGCAAAGTGTATCACGGAAAATATCTGTCACTGAAGTGTTGTATCTACAAACAACCAGTCAGAGAAGGAGTCCAAAGTCGATTTTTATCTAAAATTTCAGTAGACAATAACCATAAGAGGAAATTGAGTTTTCACAAAGGCATGAGCCTGAGGAACCTTTCCTGTCACTTCCTTCTGATCACTCCGCTGTCAACCATCACTTGTATCACTTGTATCTCTAGTATAACATGCCAATCTTGCACTGTATCGGCCAGAAAATGTGCTAGATAGCTGCTGTATCTTAAAAATTTGGTGTCAGACGCTGGCATTGTATCATCCTCACCGCCCGGTATGTACAGCATCTCGTCGACGTCCTACTAGTCTGTTCCTTTAGCCTAACTTTAAACTAGCTTATGCACTTAATTGCAGATGCCTCTAGTGAGTGTATAGTTCCGAATTAGCTGGATTTTGTCATTGAAGCAGTGTTCTCGTCACAGATTTGCTTTTGGCGGCGGTGGTTCGGTATCCGCATATGGGTTTTGATATGCCCAAAAACATCGCGGCAAGTAGTGAAGCTTTCTCTATTTACGTGCGGGCCTAGCAATGGCCTGATTGACACGTCATGAGGGATGCGTAATATATTGGCTTTTGGCTTCCTCTCGAAAAGACGCACAAAAAAACCCTAGGCGAACCCAACGACATTTGTTACTGCTTCTGCCCATGCTCGAGACTGAACCAAAATCTGGTGTTGATCACATTCCTGACTCGGGTGGTTTGGGCCAATTCATGGCCAGCAGCAAAGCCTTTTGAATGGCACAGAAGCTGGATTATCATAATATCATAACCAATGGAAAATCTGGTAACCAAAGCAGAGAAGCATATCCAACTGCATTGAGAGTGTATCTAAAGGAAGACTTCGTTTTTTTACTAGGCTAAAGTAATTTCAAATCTGAAAAAAGTATAAGTATCGGTATTCCCCTTATCATAAGTGCTCATTATGATACTCTTCGGATATCTTGAACTAGTTCACGGAATTACCGGCAACGTTCTGTGTGTCCTTAGAAGAAAAAAAGCGGTTTTTGTTTTTGAAAACCTCACCACCGATTTCGACTTACCGGACGCGTCAGCTACCTCCACGAGCATCTAACTACCCAAAATGCGTACTCCCGTTTTTGGAATGCAACCCCAACCTCCCGAGAGGAGTTGTCCATTGATTTCATGACTCAGGGGGCGCTGTTAATCGGGAGATTATCGCCATACCTAGTCAAACTCCGGGAGCATATACTTAATGGGATCTAACTACCAACTACATACAAAATTTTGAGATTCTGACTAGATAGCTCAGAAAGGCGGGAATTGGTGGGGAGGGGGTTTGTTTAGTAGTCTTTGATGCAAGATGTGATACTGCCCTGCAAGGGACTGGTGTTGCCTTACAGTGAATATGGTGTGGTGGGTCATTAAGATTTCGACTCATCATTGCTACTATTAGATAAGATTTGTAAAGGGGATGATTGATAGTGGCATGGGGTTTTTTGGTCCACTCTTCGTTCGGCATTCGATGGTGGGAAAAAGCATCACAACAAAAAGCTCATTCCAACTACCATATTGTACTGTAGAGCATTGTATTTAGATACAAATCAGATACCCCCAATGACATGCCTTTCATAGTGATGCCAATGCAAATCCGTCAAAAAGATGTCCCTATTTCACTCCCATATGAATGTACGTATGTATGCATATGCCTCATCTATATGACTTCTAAAAAGCTAATCCCGAACAAAAAAACCCATAACGAATGCGCCAATTAAAGGTTATAAAATGTCGAAAATGCATCTTCCATCAGACAAAAAAAGTACATAGATCACAACCCAGAACACAACAAAGTACACTTGTCAAAAAAACATAAGAGGGGAAAAGACTGTTACATGATCTTGTACACTCGCTTCGCAATGTAATAACACAAAAAGCCAAAAACGATCAGACCAGCAGCAATACACCAAAACCTTTTGTCACAAATATCAGCCAATGTAAGGTACGAGAGAAACGAGGACATACCAATCAAGATTCGCCACTTCTTGTCCAGGAACCATAACGTTCATGCCCCACAGACCAGTGATGATATTCATGGGCAATACTATTGTACCCAGAACCGTCAGTCTGCCGAGGACATCCGCCGTCTGTTCCTGTCTCTCATTCATCTTTATATTGATCTGCGCCAAGTAATTGGAGTGGCTTCGGGAGAGGATTTTTTCCATGTGGTTCAGGTTTGAGACCATCGTCACAATGTGATCTACGACCATCTGTGAGTGGGTTGGTCTGCACAGAAGGGTGTGTGTGTATTCACCTTGTATATCGCCCAAATACAGTCCAATTTCACTTCTAGGCGCAACTTGCCATTGCTCATTACAGCGCTTCGCAAAACCTTTAAGCACATCGGCTTTGTTTCCCATCAACCGATACAAGCTCATAACACTGCGCCTAGAGTCGCCAACGCGTTTAAGCATCTCACCATCACTCTTCTGTTCTTCCTCATTCTCGTTGTTGGCAGATCCAGTAATGTTTTTGGCTGCGGACGAATCTGGATCGAGATGCATTCGCAGGATAGCATCGTCGATGTCGTCAACCTCCTTTTCGAGCGACTGAATAAGAGGTTGGAAAGCATCTGTGATGTCATCGATCAGGGCATACGAAATCCAGTCCGCCGAAACCGTAATATAATCCTTGAGCTGGCGGATGCGTCGCCGAACGTTGGCCGGATGTGGTGTCATAGAAAAATGGAACTATGAATACAACGTTAGCAAAAGTCATTGACGTGGATAGGTCAGTTGTACACTGATAACACCATCTCTAAACACCACAACATAGATATTCACGGGATCCATATAATCTTCATTATTGCTATCCTGTTCAAATGTGCGATACGAAACCAGGTAGTAGCTACGGAATAGCTCGACCTTCTCTCGTGCTTCCTGCATCATTATATCCTCCGTGGTAAGCGGATGAATGCCGAATGCCTTGCTGATAACTTTCATTTCAGCATCGGTAGGTCTGAATACATCTAGCCAGAAGGTAGGGCGTGGACCAAGTCGAGGTAGCGATTGGCTTGGTTCTGGTGGAGTAAAATCATTCCTCGAGTCATCTCTCGAGTCACGAGGCTCACCACTGCTTTCAGTGCACACTACCGGAACTGGTGGTGGCTCCACTTCATCGTCTGAAGAATCATCTATTACTCGCGGCTCGGGCCTGAAAAGATCCGTAAATGTCTGCCCGGGCTGCAAAAGCTCGGATATTGTGTGAGAGTGAATCGTTGCAGGCAGCTCCTCATTGAAATAGGTAAATCTGTATGGCAATTCTTCCTCATCTCTGTGCCATTGCGGTCTTACTGCCGGCCGTAGACGACCCGAGACATAGACTGGCTCTGGCAACTTCTTCGCTCGTATACCTTCACTTCTTTCCTCCTTTTCTTCACGACTCCAATCTTCCAATACGGCCATGTCTGGCCACTGCCGCCGTGTTCGCGTCCTTCCAGACTGACATTCGTGCATTGCAACCTCCTCATCCATTAATCCATCATCAACTGGGAAACAAACATCTTCCTCCGCCCGAAGAGTAGATGAACGTATAGCATGACCACTCTGGCTCCGACAAGATGAAGGCGACGAGGGTGCCATATAAGAACAGTTATCTGTTGCGTCTGGTACTATGTTAATGATGGTATCTCCATCCGCTCCCGTACTTTTTGATCCCGAAAGGTTAAGTTCATGGAGATCACCTCCCAGATGAGCAGGTTCTAGGTGCGGGCTGGCAGGAACCGAAGGAGGAAAGTTTACACTTCCATATTCCCTCAGTCCTGACATTGGCGGCGCCAGCCTTGTAGTTTCGACGGGATGTGGTGGCGCCCATCTTGAGCTAGATGTACCTGATCGTGGCGTTCTATGTCGTCCAAGCAAAGCAATCCTCTCGTCTAATCTCTCAGTTCGCATCAACGGCAGAATTTCACCATCCTCACTCCCGGAACTCTGGTCGTCGTCACTGCGATTGCCGTCGTGCTGGTGATAGTGATATTGGTGATGCTTGTTGGGTGTCCTGGCGACATCAAAGCTCGGCACGACGGTGGAGCTTGACCTTCGCGGTCGCATTGATACTTGCTCTCTGTGGTCAAGCAAGGCCGTACTGTCCATTGAGACCCCGCTCAGATTTGGCTGCAGGTAAAAGCCAGTTCCTAGCCTTCCACCCAGCCCACTCAGCTGAGGTCTATTGAATGTGTCGCCGTTGTTCATCGAGGTAGAGTTGGTGTGACGGTTGCTGCGGTGGTGAGTGTGTCGAGACATAGGCGCTGATTGAGTTCGTGAGAAATTCGGTTGTTGGTGGGAGGTTTGATCAGCGTCCCCATGACGGCTGGCTGTGCGCTCCGTTGGCGAAAGTGAAACTGAAGACGAAGCCGAGAACACAGAAGCAGATCGCTGTGCGGACATTAAAGACAAAGGTGGAAAACAAGGGCTGGTGCTTCAAGGACTTGAACAGTAAAAAGCAATGGCTGAAAACGTGGGATTAAGCGGTCTGGTGACGGTTGAGAACAGCGCGAGTCATTGCTAAGTAGCGGTGGACAGCTTGGCAAGGGTAAGGTCATGGCGTAGCTAACTTCTGTTTGGTGGCCTAAACGACAACTGAGGAAATCTAGGTGAAAGTTTCGCTGTTGGTCTGTGGGGTGGAATCACGGGCGACTTAAGCAAGAATGCATCACGAATGAAAAAACCTGCGTTGTGCTACGCTTAACTACATGAAATATGACGGGTTTATCACCGATGTCCACATACTTATATAAAAATGTCACACGGCCCATCACGTAATATAACTCGATAGTAAACGTGATTGTTGATGTTTGAACCCGGGTAATAGGCAACCACGAAATTCCTCCTGTTCGAAGTTCTAACTCCGGCCCTCCAGAACGCCATAATATCTGAAGCTCGGAACGCTCCTAAGATTATCGTCTCACTCAACTCGTCATCATGGACCCCAACAACCCCCGCGAGACCTGGAACCGTATCCAGTCTGCTCTTGCCCGAGCACAGCATTCCGGCGGTAGAGGAGGGGCTCCCAAGGGTGCCATCGGCGGTGGAGCAGCTCTTGCACTACTTGCGGGTGCACTCTTTATTGGAAACAGTGCTCTTTTTAACGGTACTTCTTCAAGGGCAATCATGGAAGCGTTGAATTCGGATGCTGATTATGTGTGTGCCAGTTGATGGTGGTCATCGTGCAATCAAGTATACTCGTATCGGAGGTGTCAAGAAGGAAATCTATGCTGAAGGTTCGACTACCCACCACCGGTCAAACAAGTCAGCATTCCTACACTTTTTGAACTGTTTGCTAATTCTTGCTGGTAGGAACCCATTTGATGATTCCGTGGTTCGAGACACCAATTACATATGACGTCCGTGCTAAGCCCCGCAACGTCGCTTCGTTGACGGGCACCAAAGGTGCGTCGGTTTCATCTCTCCATTGCACCCCGCCGCCTAGTTAACACCAGTTAGATCTTCAGATGGTTAACATCACCTGCCGTGTCCTCTCCCGCCCTCGTGTGGATGCTCTCCCCACCATCTATCGCACTCTCGGAACCGACTACGACGAGCGGGTATTGCCTTCAATTGTGAACGAGGTCCTGAAGTCGGTTGTTGCACAGTTCAATGCAAGCCAGTTGATCACCCAGCGTGAAGCTGTTAGCAGAATGGTACGGGACAATCTGGTCATCAGAGCGGCGAAATTTAATATCATGTTGGACGATGTATCGCTGACGGTATGTTATCACTACTACGGCCACAATGGAGGGACTCTTGCTAATCAACAATAGCACTTGGCATTCTCGCCTGAGTTCACTGCCGCCGTAGAGGCCAAGCAGGTCGCCCAGCAAGAGGCCCAGCGTGCAGCTTTCGTAGTCGACAAGGCCCGACAGGAGAAGCAAGCCATGATTGTTCGGGCTCAGGGAGAATCCCGCTCTGCCGAGCTCATTGGTGATGCCATCAAGAAGTCCAAGAGTTATGTCGAGCTCCGTAAGATTGAGAATGCAAGAGACATTGCTCGCCTCCTGCAGGAGAGTGGCGGCCGGAACAAACTGTATTTGGATACTGATGGCCTGGGTCTCAACGTGTTTGCAGAAACAAAGGAACACAAGAAATAAAAAAGCAAAACATAACGGAATACGATCGATCGATGTACTCGATATGATGGCGGAGTTTGAACGCGGTAGTTATCTAAAGATGGACGACGAGCGTGCAGTACCTTTGTCCCATAGTTCTCTTTTCATCCTTCCAGTGTACAATAGAAAAGCATACTTGCGAATAACGAAGAACGAAGCGCTATGGATACATCGGCGTTTGTTATTGTTGCCTGGTGCGTACCTTAAGAGCGCTGCTTACACTTCCTGTACGACATGACACAAAGTGGTGGTTGGTATCTCCCAGCCGCGGCCCCTCCTGCCACTTAGATGACAACGGGGGGTCGCGCGCCAGCATGGTGAGGAGCTTGGGATTGGGTATGTGGAGTAATCATGAAAACACTTGCGTGTCCTAACGATCTACACATGGGTAGGGCGTTTTTACTTAACCCGTCCAGCCTGCAAGAGCTGCAAACAAGATATTGCACTTGACCTTGGTATCTCCTCCTCCCGTTTTCAATGCCGTGCTCTGCATAGTACATCCTCACCATGATGCAGCGGCGAATCTCTCTCCTTTTGGTTTTGGTGATCGCTTTCCTTTTTATCGCCGGCACTCTCCTATTCGGTCGCAAATTTCCCGAAAAGTATAACCGAACATTTCAAAAGCCTCTGACACATAACGCCCACGAAGCTCCCCGGGTAGCAACATTCAATTTAGCAACAGCGCTTCGTCGCCGCAGAACCAAGACGCCACCCCGCCTGAGCCCCAATGGGACAATGCCGCCGTCCACATCACCATCACCGAGACGGGCGGGTCCCACGACGAGGTGGTCGCCGCACTCGTCCACTCGTTCGGCTCCCAGTCCCGCGCGGTGATAGATCTCTACCAGCTCTTACCCCGCTACCGCATCACCGACATCATGGCGGGCTTCTCGCTCACCAATACGCTGCCCCGGCCGCGGGGCCCACAGGAATTCATTGACCACGGCATCGCCAAGCGTCGCCCGGACATATTTGTAGCCGGAACCTGTGAACTCGACATCATCAAGTTCAAAGACCAACTTACCACGCTCTTGGCGGATCGGAAGACGTATATGTACTGCGTTGTGCACCACGCAGACCGATGGGCAGCCGAGGAACTTGAATCTGCAATCCGTCCCTGGGTTGAAGCGGGCATGGTCGACTTCCTCACGTTATCCCCACACACTGCTAAGTTCCTCAAAACACAAACTATCAGCAAGTGGAAAACTACCTCCCCTTCCACTATACACTCCTATGTCCCCTTATTCCCCGTGGCCCTCCCCGCGGCACCATCTGGCCATGGTAGCGATAAGGAAGAACTTTCGTTCGGCCTGCAGGGCGACTACGACACTGCCCGCCGGGACTACAAGAACATCTTCGTACGCCTTGACTCATTCCTCAAGACCACTTCTACCACTGAATCTTCCGAAGAAAGCGGTAGTCGGGATGTAACCATGCATCTCCTGGGCCACGGAAAACACCCCGAAGTACCCGATATAGTGAAAGATCACGTAAAGTTTGACGAACAACTCGACTACTTCCAATTCTATGCGATAATTTCTCGCACATTCGCCCTGCTACCTGCCTTTGCGTCTGATGAATATCTAGACCGGAAAGCGTCTAGTTCGGTACCGGCGGCTCTGATAGGAGGCGTGCCGTTGGTGGCTACGCAGAAGGTTTTAGATGCGTATTCGTATATCGATAAGGAAGTGGTGTGGCTGCAGGGTGAGAAGGAGAGTGATCTTGATGTTGTGGGAAGGATCCTCAAGATGGGACCAAAGGAGCGGCGGAAGAAGAAGGAGTTGGTTCGGAGGAAATGTGCCATTATTGTGGACCAAAATACCAAAATGGTGGAAATGTGGCTTGAGCATGCAATGGAAAAAATCAAGAAAGAGTGAAAGAAGTGTTTGGATTTATGTTACATACTTTTGTGACGCTTTCCTTTTGTCATGGTTTGGGGGTTTGGCAATCAATTGACCGGTGCATGTAGTTGAGAATGGCGCATTTTGTTTTGAATTAATGCAATAGAATTTCCATTTAAGAATCACTCTCTGGTACTAGGTTCATATATGTAGCAATGGACCTCGCGAATTACAAGTGTCTTTTAGGATTTAATCGATCGTGAGTTCCAACATTATACATCACTCATTCCCGCCTACAGAAACTAATCAATACAACCTTGAGTTGCCATAAGTCCGTACGCACACCCAATACAAATACAAAGCCGTCTACAGCATCAGGTATCAAATACAAAAGGCCATCAAAGCAACCTTCCACGTTCAAAACAAAATGAAGCACTTCCAACACAATAAACAATTACCTTGGCAGAGCGGATCTAGAGTTTTCGTCAAACAACGCTCCAAGATCTCGATAGCTGCCCGGCATTTCCCTTTTAGGTTCATATATAGACCCACAACTCACTGTTCTCCTCGTAGAATTTCCATAGGAACGAACAGACTGGCTCCCAGTAGTGGTAGCCACCGGATACTGGAAGGTAGGATATGTAGACACCTCGGATATTGCTCCATTCACAGCGCCAGGTGGGTTGATTGCAGCCACACCAGTTACAGCCTCGGGCGTGCGTTGGGTGTTTACACTTTCTGTATTGGTGGGTGCAGTTATGCCGTCAGGAGGCTCTTCTACTTGATACTTTGTCAGAACACACTTATCATCAATCACACGAGGGGGCATTACCATCTGTGGTTGCCTTCGCCCCGAGCATCTTTGCTGTCTTTGCCATTTTCTTCCTCAGTGTGCAAGGCCACCAAAGCGGTTGACTGCACCAGACAAACAATAAAACCACCATTGCTGCCAGCAGAATCCCAACCAAGATAAATCCAGCAATCTGCGCCACACCGAGGATGATGCTAGGGATGACAGGTTGCTGCAGTTCCTCTGGAAGAATCGTTATATGAACACTATCCTCTGAAGCCACAGGTCTCGCTTTCTCCCTCCTCTCGAACTCTACAGAGTCTACAGGTTTGTGGTGAATTCCCGGTTGTCCCCGTACCTTGATTTCCCCTGTAATTGGAGATTGATGAATTCTCGAGACCCAAAAGAGACCGTCAGAATGCTTAAATACATACCTGGATGTCTGGTAGGAAATAGACGGCCCCAGGCTGGAAGGATGGCGCCTGAGGTCAGATAGGGACGATCATAGCTTGTGACTGTAACCGTCATCCTAGCAACCGTGGTAGTCACTCGGGATATTCTAGTCACGGTTGTCGTTTTGGTAGTAGTGATATACAGAGTCCTTGGTGAAGTTGTTTTGTGAACAGTTTGCGTAGCATCTACCGTCGTCGTTAGTTTCGGGATGAACCATAGATACGTCTGGTCTATAGCTCGTTGTTCGGCGTCTCGAGTATGGTATCCCAGCGGGCCAAAGAAATTGTGTTCATGTTCTTCAAGGGAGCGGATTGCGGTGGTGTATGGATAGAAGCTCCAATAATCCGTAGGAATAATATGATCTTCGCCATCGTTGGGGTCACAGTCTCTCAGTGTCAATGACCGGCCTTCGATTGGGAGGTGTTCAGAAGGCTGGTTGAGGATGCATTGACTGTGGTGATTCCTGTTTGTGACCGATGAGAGGTGGCGACCAACAGCGGGTATAGAGAGCAAAGGGAAGAAGAAGAAAAGTAAATAGACACCAAAAACCCGAGGAAAGGGGAAGGGGAAGGGGAACATCATCCGAGAGCCGGCAGATGTGTCTTGAAGCAGGAAATAGGAAGGAAAAGAGCAGAGCAAGACGGTATGGAATAGAATGAAGTCAGTCAAGTATCAAGCCAGTATTTTAGAGTGAGTAACTCATTCGGTCGACACACCACACAAAGTAAGAAACAAACATTCGCATGCTATATGCTCAGAAAACAAACCCTCACAAACGCCCTGCCCCCTCCCTGCTCTACGTACATCTACGTCCATCATTCGTCACCCGGTCCGGGACAGCCCCGCCAATTCTAACTGATAATGTAAAGTATGTGTAGCAAACCATATCATATCCATAACAAAGGGAGGCATCTGTATTCCCAGCAACACTACTGATCGAAGCCCAGAGCATTCAGCTGTCTCACCAACTCATTCATCTTAATGACTTTAGCCAACTGTTCCGGTAGCAAACTCTCTCCTCCATCCTTTCTAGTCTTCAGCTCGCCGGCTTGCCGAATCTTCTTCCTGATCGCCTTCGCTAGCTTCTCCTTGTCCTCTGCCGTTGCTTCCGCGCTTCCGGGCTCTTCTGCTGGCGTTGGTACCTTGGCCGGCGATTCTGAGAACTTGGGTATCGGCTCTCCCTCCTTCTCCTCCCCCTTCTCCTTCTCCTTCTCCTTCTCCTTCTCCTTCTCCTTCTCCTTCTCCTTCTCCTTCTCCTTCTCCTTCTCCTTCTCCTTCTCCTTCTCCTTCTCCTTCTCCTCCTTCGCCTTCTTACGGGCAGCGTTTCTCTTTGCGTTCTTACTGTTGGCATCGGTCTTGCTGATATCTGGCTTTACTACTGGAGCAGCACCAGGAACTCCACCAGACCCGCGGTTCTTCCATGCTTCTGCATTGCGGTTTTTGTAGACTTCGACATCTTCTGGCGGGAGATAACCGGGACGGACACGGATTTCCCGGCGAGCGGAGCCATCAGCACGTACCGAGGAAGGTATGATTCGTTGGCCGTCGGCAGTAACAGTTATGCCTGCTTTCGATGGGGTGGTGGGACGTTCAGGTTCAAGTGCAGGTGCCATGGTATTTTCTAGTGGCGGGTGCTCGAGGAGCGGTTTGTTCGAGGGTGGTATAAAGCAAGCCCTACTCACAGGACTTGGAAGCTGTTTGGGGCTCGAGAAATAACATGTAGAGCCATCTAACATTCCTCGTTAGCTTGTTTTAGGTTCGTTACCCGGATCTTATATATATAATTGGCCATACAGAAGTGGGCGCCTTGTAGACAGTTTTCAGAGGGCTTCCAAGATGCAAGATGTTCCTTGCAGATTCTGGTTGCATTTATAATGATGATACTCCAACAATATGAAGCTCTTATCGGAACTTCAGTTCATTTAAACTTTCTAAAGTTAGCTTATGCACAATGCTTGCTCCTTCCTAGCTCGGATTCTTGTTCCGTCACTGCTGTCGTGCTTCAAATTGCCCCTCCACATATTCGCAGCAATCCCCCCCCTCCCTCCTCGTTTCCTCAGTCGCGATCTCGATACGAACAATTTATTGCCCTTTATTAGTTCCAGAGGCCCTTTATTCGAACTACGTCGTACGGGCTTGCGCTTGCATGATTGTTGTGTGCTGTTAATTATTACTCGACTGAGCTGTGCTGTGCGTTTCCTACTACTTACTCACCCTCCCGACTTTTGTGGACTTACAAAGCTATTGAAAAGCTTTCTCTGAGACTTCCTAACAGCTGGGATTTCATTTTGCCTTCTCTTAATCGCAATCACAATGTCTTTATCCGAGTCCGAGTCGAGTCTTCTCCGGCGGTTGCGAGATGCTCCAAATGAACATGGTTATCGGTATACCGAGGAAGCTCGCATCGCCTTACTCAAGGAGCTATTCAGCTCTCTTGGATGCCATCGCCGCGAATATATGGACTATTTCTTCCCGAAAGGAGTACCTACGGAAAATACACCAGATGCGTGGAAGCTCTCTTCCGCCCAGGGGGCGACTGACGGCGCAGAGTACGGCGCAGGAGCGCGCGGCAAGCCTTGTGGCCACATCTTCAAGAGCGGAGAGGCTACATACCGTTGCAAGTAAGGTTTTCGATTGCTTACCTGGTGGATTCATTTTAACTCATTCTCCGGGTGCTAATTGGGGTGGTTGGTGCGCAGAACTTGTTCGTTGGACGACACGTGCGTTTTGTGCAGTAAATGCTTTGAATCGTCGGATCACGAAGACCATACAGTTTATGTGAGCGTATCTCCAGGCAATAGTGGGTGTTGCGATTGTGGCGATGGCGAGGCGTGGAAAAAACCAGTCAAATGCGCAATACACACTGCGACCGGCGATGGTGCCACACCCATGGATACGGATAGCGGTTCCCCACAACTCCCCGCCGATCTCGTCAGCTCTATCCGTAGTACTATTGCAAGGGCGTTGGATTATGTTTGTGATGTTATATCGTGCTCCCCCGAACAGCTGCGTCTGGAAAAATCCGAGGCAGCCATTCGCAAAGATGAGGAACAGTCCCGATTGACGTCAAGATATTATGGTGCAGAGACTGGCTCTGATGATATGGAATATGCACTTATCCTTTGGAACGATGAAAAACATACGGTAACCGATGTTCAAAAACAAGTGACGAGGGCATGCAAGCAGTCGTCGGAGTTTGGAAAGTTACGAGCTCACGAAACAAACTCCATGGGGCGTAGTGTTGTTTGTTATAGCAAAGACATTCAGAATCTATTGAACGTATCGCGTACTATTGAACAAATCAAAGTAACAGTCACCATTCGGTCATCGCGAGACACTTTTCGGGAGCAAATGTGTGGAACTATCATAGAGTGGTTGGAAGATATATCCGGTTGTAGTGTTGGAGGAGATCACAACATATTTCGAACGACCGTTTGCGAAGAGTTATTAGGAGTCTGGTGGGTAGGCTCGAAGGCATCGAATACGGAAATTGGGAAGCACGGAATAGACGATCATTCATTTCAAGAAGAGCGGCAACATTTCGCTTTGGGAATGAGATTTCTTACTCCCCTACAGCTAGAGGGTATCGGGGCCGACGAAGCGGACGACATAGACGATATGGACGTGGACATCGATCGCGACGGACCAATAGATCACGATGATGACGATGACGATGATGACGACGACGGCGACGCCGATGGCGAGAATGTTGATATAGATGAAGATGATGTGGATATGGTTGGAAGTGGTGCTGGAAATAGCGAGGATGGCGATGGATTGAGAAATCGGAGCTTCACGGTGCAGCGGCTGTTTCGAGCGGACGAGCTTGATGCGCCACGACTCCCGAGTTTTGATGGAACACATGACCGGCAATTGGACGACCGTCACCTCTCCGAGGACCCCGAAAATGGCGCCCCTCGGATTCCGCACACTCCCCATGTTCCTGTCGGGTCAAAGTCCAAGAGACCGGCTCCACCTCATTGGATCGAAAAGCCGGTCGGGTATCATCGTCAACAGCTTCCCCCACATGAAGACTTGAGGCAGAGAGTACGGTTAGATTGGCTTATAATGTTTGATCTACGTCTTTGGAAACGGGCAAGGATAAACCTCCGCGACTTGTACATCACTACAGTGGTGGTGATTCCTCAGTTTAAACGGATATTGGGGTTGCGCTTTGCCGGCCTCTACCCGGCACTGGCTGAACTATATCTTGTTGCTGACCGGGAACCCGATCATTCGATAATCAATATGTCCCTGCAGATGTTGACTACGCCTTCTATCACGGCCGAAGTCGTTAAAAGGGGCAATTTCTTGACCACCTTGATGGCTATTATTTATACATTCTTGACGACTCGACAGGTTGGACACCCGTATCAAATCAATCCATCAGCAACACTTGCTTTTGACGGCGGTCCTCTGACAAACCCACTGACCAATCGCCGGATGTATCACTTCTTTCACGATATGCGGTATCTCCTGGGATCGGACTACGTCAAGGAGAGACTGAGGGTCGAACCGAGATATACTTTGCAGTTTCTTGATCTAGTTCGCCTCCACCAGGGTATATGCCCCAACGAGCGTGCAGTAGCTGAGCATGTTGAGTACGAGGCAGAGGCATGGATCAGTGCGTCCTTAGTCACGAGAGAAATGAACAAGCTGTCACGACAGTTTTCCGAGGCATTTCGAGGTGATGATATTACCATCCAGGACGGTCTCCGGCGAGTGATTGCGACAGCAGCGAAATATACAACTGTAAGCTCGATGGGATGGGAGAGAAGCCGATTTAAACAAAGCGAGATGAAATCCGAAACCGATTTCAAACAGATTGGTGGCTTCCAATTCGATACTGATCGGTGGGGTAAACCAAATTACTACAAGGTCGTCCGGTTTTGTGTGGATAAGCAGTACATCAGTTTTCATCATGCTCTGCATTACAGTCTTTCATGGCTCATCGAGGCAGGAAAGAATATGTCGAACAAGCAGTTGCGCGAGCTATTGTTGCTAAACTGGGACCAGCTCAGGGACCAGGCCCCTGCAAGCGCAGTGGAGTTTGAGCCCGAAGATTTAGCAGTTGCAATGTTCGACTTTCCGTTGAGGGTTTGCGTGTGGTTGGCGCAAATGAAGACGGGAATGTGGGTGCGAAATGGATTCAGCTTGAGACACCAGATGCAGACTTATCGCAGCGTATCGCATCGCGATCTCACTCACCATAGAGATATATTCCTCCTGCAAACTGCCTTAGTAACGGTCAATCCAAGTCGTATACTGGTTGGCATGGTTGATCGCTTCAATCTCAACCAATGGATGGAAGGAAACTACGCTCCTCCTGCTGGGTACGACGAGGCACAAGTCCTAGACCTAGCTGAAGACTTCTTGCATCTACTTATAGTAATACTAAGCGATCGCCTTCCGCTGATACCTCTGCAAGAAGAACCCGACCTCCAGATTCTAAAAATTAGGAGAGAGCTTATTCATATCCTCTGTTTCAAGCCAATGCAATTCTCCGATCTCGCCAGACATGTACCCGAACGTCTGCAAGATAATGACAAATTCCAAGAAATTCTCGACGACATTGCCAATTATCGCGCACCTGATGGTCTTGCAGATTACGGAACTTTCGAGTTGAAAGAGAGATACCTCGATGAAGTAGACCCGTACATCGTGCAATTCACAAAGAATCAGCGAGAGGAGATTGAAGTGAGTTATCGGACACGAACCGCGAAGAAAACAGGCAAACCAGAGTCGGAAATAGTTTTTGAACCGCACCTACGATCTATCAAGACTGGAGTGTTCAAGGATCTCGCGTCTTTCACCCGGACACCTATTTTCGCCCAGATTGTAAACTGCTCTCTGGCATATGCCTTACAGTTCAAAACCTTCACTCCAAGCATTCCAGAAACACGTGTGGAGATGTTCCTGCAACTATGTCTACACCTTTGCCAACTTGCAGTTCTCGAGGACCATTCGGTGGAGGGTGAAGAGTCGGCTGATTCTTTTGTTCTTCATGCTCTCGAAAAACAGGCCTCTGGCCCTGGACCGTTGAGTTCGGTGCCGATTGGAGTTGAAGGCGGCGACAATGGGCATCGGACTATTGCCACTGTTCTCGACCGTCTTGCCAATCTAGAGGATTTTAAGGCTTGCTGGGCCAAAATCAACCTTGTTCTTCGCAGCTTCAAGCAAAAGCGCCCTATTGCATTTGGTGTTGTCGCCGCTTGGGCTACTGGGATGGGTGACAAATTTGAGGTGGAGAACAGCAAGGAAGCAGAGGCGCAGAGGAAAAAGCAGTTAGCTAAGGAGCGCCAAGCTAGGATTATGGCTCAGTTCAAGCAGCAGCAGCAGACATTCATGGATATAGCTGGACTAGAATTTGAAGACGATAGCGATGCCGACAGCGACCACATAGCCCCCCATGAAGAGAAGCGGTTGTGGAAGTATCCGGCCGGCACCTGTATCCTTTGCCAGGAAGAAATGAATGAATCAAGGCTTTATGGATCTCTGGCTTTTGTGACGGAAAGCAATATACTCAGACAGACGGACCCAAAAGATGCGGATTATGTGTACGAGGTTGCAAAAACTCCAGACAGTTTGGATCGTTCTGCCAGCGAAATACGACCATTTGGTGTTGCAAGCATGAATCGAAAAGTTCATAAAAAGCTTGCAGCGGACGGTACAGAGGTCGTTGTTGAACGGCAAGGTCTAGGCCGGGGATTTCCTTCCGATAGTGTCAAGCGAGGACCCATTGTTACCGGCTGCAGTCATCTTATGCATTTCAGCTGCTTTGAACATTACTACGATTCAACTCGACGGCGCCATCCGTTCCAAATCGCTCGGAACCACCCCGAAAGCTTGGATAAGAAAGAGTTTGTGTGTCCTCTGTGCAAAGCCTTAGGGAACGCATTTCTACCAATTATCTGGAAATCCAAAGAGGAAACACCCACAGGAGCAGCGCTACAACCCGGGAAAAGCTTTTCTGAGTGGTTGATGGGGCTTGGGCCTGCGATAAGTCGATTGGAGAAAGCAGTTGACGGAGAAGATGGAGGTGCAAAGAAAGTCCAGAACATGTTTTTTGAGTACGGGTGCACCGATATTGTCGTACCTATCGCCAACAGGCTTCAGCAGCAATTCTCGACTACAACGCCAGAAGTCAAACCAGAGTCGCGAATTCGTACAGGTTCACCGTTGATGGCTCCCCATCCATCGGCACCTCGGACTCCAACACAATTCGACGAATTGCAAAAGACCTATTTACGCTTAAGGGACACATTCCGAGACAATAAAATACGAACGTCATACGTCTCCCCGTATATAACCCAATCCGTTGAACTGACCCACTGCGACTCTTTGGCTCGATCGCTCGGCTTTTCAATATCTGCCGTCGAAATTGCACAGCGTGCTGTAGCATCTGAACCCGGCTACACTCTTTTGGATCGAATATCTCCACAGGTAGTGTCCCATCTACGCATTTTATCGGAAACTGTCTCTTCTTATTTTGCAATTGGTACACTGCGAAACCGTGATTCTAGGACATTACATCAATTCAAAGACATGGAAAGAGATCAGCTTCTAAGACTGTTCATTGGGCACCATCAAATGTTTGACGACCACCTGAGGACCGAGTTGGCTGCCAAGGTGGAGCCACTGTTGGCTTCGGATACATTCTTGTTCCTAGCAGAGTGCACTGTCTGCATAGTCCCCAGTTTTTCTTGGGATATTCTCCACATCATCCGCCTTTGTTACATCGCCGAGATGGTCAGAGCAGTCATCATGTTCGGTAGGGATTGCGAGCTTCCAGACATACTACGCGGTTGGGAACGAACCGAAAGCCTTGGCGATATTGAAGGATATATCGGATATACTGAACCTCAGCTTAACTCACTACAACTATTTGCAAAGTTTATCAGCCAGTTAATCGGAGTTGACGATGAAGGAGGATTAGGAAATCAGTCAAGCTTTGCCCTTGCGGTGTTTCGACATCTAATTGGAACATACACAACTCCATTCCTCCGCAAATGTGTTATACTTCTTCATACCCGGTTCGGTGTTCTATTTCAATTCAGCGGCTTCTCTGCGCCCGGCGAGGCTGAATCAACGCGCCTTTGCAAGATCCTAGGTCTCTCAAGTGTTGACGAAATATTTGAGGCTTGCCTTGCAGACAATGACGAGGGCGAGTACTTGCAAAGAATCATCTCGGGGTGGTGTGAACATCTCACTCTTAAAGGTGGACAAATTTCAATGTCTCACCCTGCGATATTCGAACTTGTCGGTTTGCCCAGGAATTTCGATGTCTTGGTAGAAGAAGCAATGAAACGTAAATGTCCTACCACTAGCAACGAAATCACGGATCCAAGCGTATGCCTCTTTTGCGGCGACATATTTTGCTCTCAGGCGCTGTGCTGCTTGGAAGAAGTTGGCAACGAAGAGGAAGGATTTAGGAATTTGGGAGGCTGCAATAGACACATGCAGAAGTGAGTCACCATTGCTTTGTGTGACACTATTCAAGATACTGACAGGAACCTCAGGTGTGGTAAAAACGTTGGTCTTTTCATCAATATCCGCAAATGTGCTCTACTGCATTTACACGAACATAACGGTTCATGGGCAGAGGCGCCTTATTTAGATGCACATGGCGAGACTGATCTTGGCTTGAGGTTCGTTACCTCTACTTTTTTTTAATGATATCTCATGAACGGTGCTAACCGAACTGCTGTGTAGACGTAACCGTCAGCTTTTTCTTAACCAACGTCGCTATGATGCCTTGATTCGAAATGTGTGGTTGCAGCATGGAATTCCATCTGTGATTTCAAGGAAACTAGAGGCCGAATTGAATACAGGTGGATGGGACTCTTTGTAAACTGTGCTGAGTGCGCGAAGGATTAGGGGTGTCTGTATACACGGTTTTTTTTAACTTATCCCCTTTTTTTTATTTACCTGTTTCATTGTACATAATGTGATGATGGGAGAGGGGGGGAGGGGGGGAGGAGGCTTCCATGTAGATGTTAGCATGGGGTTTGGGAAGTTTTGCTCGTTACTTGTTTTTGTTATAACTTTGAAATTCAGGATAGGATTTCTGCTCTTGGGTAGCAGAGCATTATTCTGCTTTATAAATAATCGCAACTCAAACCCCCTCCCCCCAGTAGTATCTCTGTGACTTACTTGTTCAGGTTCACCGGTTTTTCTTATTCCAGATGAGTAGATCTTCGAATTTTCTCAGAGACTACTCTCAGTTGAAGTACTTTTTACTTTTAAAGCCGATATTTCACTCTCGCTATATCGTCGTAGTAATTTATTTGCGTAAATGCCTACATGCCGTGATCAGAGCATAGACCGGGCCTCGGCCACGGCGCGGATTCGGGCGGGTGATGGGAATTATGGACTTTTTTTGTTAGGTCGAGGGGTTTTTGTGATGCACACAAAGCGTATCTCGGGACTGGGCTCTGTTATGGCTCCGGACTTGCCCCTTACGTAGTTTCGGGACGTTGTGGATGATATATTGTGAATTGCCCCCGCCCACACACTACCTGGGAGAGCTGGGGGGGCGTTGTATAAAGTTTGATCTGGTGGAGGGGGTGGCCTGTATGGTCAGGTATGAATTGGTGCAACCTGCTACGACTTTGTATTGATCACGTTTTCTATTACATATCATACGCCCCATTGGATGTTGGCAAACACAAACACACATGCACATGGAGACTTCTGCCATCATTGTGAATCATTTTCCCCAACCAAGCTCTGTAGCTCTTCATTCTTATTTCCAAAACACGACTCTTACAACGATTCAAACTTTGTAGTAATAGCTACCCAATAACGGCCGCTCATAAGCAAATCATCCATCCAACGACTCTTCCTCCGATAGCAGCAACAGCAATACCCGCACACAAAGGCCCTCCCACCAATTAAGAAAATCCCCCCTGCTCATCCAGTCCCACCACCCCCCTCCATCAAATAAAGCCCAAATCCCAGACGCAAAACAAAAAAAAGCAGTCAACACCCCAGTACGCCAGTACAAACCAGCACAGCACAAAAGCAAGAGGGGGAAACGTCAGCCATCAGCCATCAACCAATAAAGACATCAAAAGAGAGAAAAAAGCCCACTTCTCATGAAAACGCAACTTCAGCACGTAGGATTTTACAAACGGTAAGTGGAGAAAACAAGGAGGACAGGGAGATTAATGCAGACCAGAAAACCAACCCATTCGCCATAAGACAACCGACCCATTAGAACAAAAAAAGAAAGAAAAAAAGCAAAAGAACCTAACACCGGATTGAGCCTCCAGTAGATGGTTGAATGTGCATTGCTCGGATTGGATTCGATGGCGATGGTGACCGTAAGAGCACATCATCCAACAGCACCGTGTAATGATCCGGATGAGCCGAGATTCAATATATACGACTGCCGGGAGCTGTTCAGTGGTGTAGCGGTTGTGGGTGAAACGGCAGTCGACGAAGACGCTGACGACGACGCTGACGATGATGCAGAAGATATATCTTCAATGAAGCGAGTGGCGTGGTCATCGTGATCGTGATCAGCGGCTGCACCAGCTATATTAACTCCAAGCTTTGCCGCAAGGAGGTCAATCAGGCCAACCAGAGGCGTCGCAGTCTCCATGAAGGTAGAATGCATCGGATCGGGTGCTAGAAGTCGTCGAAGATATAGTACGTTCATGCAGTTCTCAATTCTAGTGACAACATGCTCAAACAACTGCATCATAACCTGGTCGGACCCCTCTCCCGTTGTATCCCGTAGTTTCGCTGTAATATCCAGTGTGTGCATCTTCAAGAGTGGTGGATTATCGGCCGTATTGAGCGAGGAGCACAACAACTCCAACCGAAGTGATATATCCCACAATCTCCATATGTCGTCCGGATTCACGCCAAATTTCGGCTGTGCTACCGCCTTCTGTGCACTCTTGGCCTGAAGTCTGCCGGCAAGTGAATGCGGATACATCAGGTAAATAAACTCCGGATTTTCGAGACCTTTAAGCTTCCGTTCTCCAAGTTCTTTAATTTCGAACTTTTTATTGCTCAACTCCTTGAGGTCCTTGATTATCGATTTCGCGGTGTCCACGTCGCCAAAGATCTCCTCAGCCAGTTGAACAGAAGGTTCTGACTCTTGGTACATTGAAACCGCCTTGACACATCGCTTTATCTCACCAACGAAGTCGAAACTAACAGTGATCTGCCCTCCGTCTGCCTCGGCACTGACACGGGCAGCGCGGTTGACCATGGGTCCAAAATAATCCATACGACCAGTGATAGGATCCGGCTCACACACAGGTGCACCCCAATGTATACCCATTCGGACAGACAAACCCTTGTAGATGACTCTTCCCTCTGAATCTTGGATTTCCCGCCCATTTTCAGACTCCAGAATTTCGTCCGGCCATTCTTGCTCCAAGAGATATGATTGAACATTGAAGCACCACAGCAGAGCTGCTGTAGCAGTGGGGAAACTGACCATGAAGGCATCACCTTCGGTCTTGACCTCGTATCCACCAACTTGCCGCAGTTGTCGACGCATAATGTTGTTGTGAACGCGGATTCCAGATCGCATAGCAACAGGGTACGTTTCCCACATAAGAGTCGAGTTTTTGATATCTGTGAAGACCATCGCGAGATCGCCATCAGGTGCCCTGACCTCACCTCCATAGCGATCAAATTGCTGCCCTTGTTAGCCGTCATGCCCATAGCGCGGGGGGGGAGTATCCTACCGAATTATCTGGTTCCTTGCCCCGTTTGCGAGTAACCTTAACTGTCGGGAACGGGTCATCGTCCGCGAAACTATTTCCCAGAGACATCGATTGTGTGCGCGGGAACCGCTTAGGTTTCTTCATATCACCAACTCCAAGGACCATTACCATGATTTTATTTGTAGCACCATAACCAATAGCCATATCCCTCAGTTTGTGAGCAGCTCGCATCAAATCTGCCTTTTCTGTCCGTGCTATGTCCACAGCTGACTGCAATGATATAAACTCCCACAGTTCCCTGCTAGCAAGGATCAACATTTCCTCATGACCTTCCAAAGCAATTTCTTGAATGTCGGGCGCCGCGTTGAGAGCCGGCATTAGGTGAAAATATCCGAAGGCTCTGGAAGTATCCAACGTGTCGTTGAGCTTTCCAGTACGAGATACCCAACCTCCAGCTTCACGAATACGCTCAATCTCTGATACGTCCCCGGGGTTATGCTTCGTGGTTAAGGTTTGGAATGTGCCATCCGTCCGGGTTAGTACAGCCATCGCATCACCAACATTGGCTACATAAAGTTTGTTCTTGGCCATGTAGACAACCGTGGCAACACCCCCAGAGGTTAAGTCGGCAGGTCCAAGCAGTGCATTACTGTTGGCGTTGCCGCCAGCTGATAGATGCCGGGAAGCCGTTCCGACACCTTTCTCATCGAGCGTTTGCGTTGCTGCTGTGGCTAGTTCTTTATTAAGATTCAAGAATGTCCTGCGCAAAGCTGTAACAGGCGTCTCTTCTGGCCTAAGTTTTCCCAATTCGTCCTTTAAGAAGAACTCGACAGATTCATGCAAGAATTTCGATATCTTGCTGCCTCCGGTAGACAATGCCTGACCATCGAAAAGTCCAACCAGCCATTCGTTCCGCAACCCGCGGAAATCTGGAACAACCATGTCCACCAATGACAAGTGCTCGTTCCGACCAAGAGAATCGGCCATACCATAGGACATTGATCTTATCATAGAACCAGAAAGGCGGACTCTGCGGTCTTCCGTCCCGTCGGGGATGTTGGTTATCATCAGGGTAACATCCATCAGACCCAAGACTCTCAGTTTTGTTAACTGGCTGAAGTCTGTAATGCTCTTTTCGCGAGCAGAGTCGCGATCATTCTTACTAGGTTTGATCTCAAGACGCTTGTTTCCGGACAAATTGAGATACTTCAGGTCAAGATTCCAGTTCCTGCAACACGAATTAGTGACCATCCACTTCATATGCCCCTGGGAGCAGCCGCTTACCAATTCCAATCGTATGGCCAGTTCGAGATGTTGTACTTGAGCGCGTTATTTCCAACATCCAAGACTAATAGTTTCCGTATCTTTCCCAACTCAGCTGGTAGTGTCTGAAACTTATTGCCATTCAGATGGAGAATCTTCAAAGACGGAATGTGCTCCAAGTCTTCCGCGGGCAAGCTAGTCAACTCGTTACCCGAAAGATACAACTCAGCGAGTAACGGCATCCTGCTCAAGGCTCGAGGTGGAATGTCGTATAGATCATTATACGACAAGTTGAGGACTCGAAGTTCCGAAAGAAGCGAAAGTTCCTCGAAACATTCATCTGAAAGTCGGTTCTCTGCTAAGTACAGGTATTTCAAACTATAGACGAAGGTATTTGCCATTTTGCTCGAAGCTGCCGAATCTTTTCTCGATGCAATCGCCGGAGCCATCATACTGCCGTCTGAGCTTGCTTTTGAAGAAATGACTGAGGCTTTCCTACCGCCTTGGCCATAAATGGCAACCATTGAACCTTTACCTCCGTTCTGGGATGGTGAATTTCCGACACTCAACAAACCTCCAGACTGTTGAGATGGTCTACGGGTTGCGGCCTCTCCTCTATCGGGGTTTCCCGGAATGCTTAGTTCCCTAACTGAAGCTGTTTCACTGATGCTGAGCATGCTAGTGGCAGGGCCCGCAACCGGTTTGGGAAACTCCTTTATGATATTCGACGATATATTCAGCGAGACCAAACTGACCATCTGCCATATCTCTCCCGGAAGGACCTTAATATTGTTGTAGTGTAAGTCGAGGTATTTCAGTTCCTGTAATAAACCAATTTCCTTTGGTATCGTGGCCAACTCGTTATGATTGCAGCTCAAATGTTCAAGCCGGCGTAGCTTTGCAATCTGCGGAGGAAATGAGACGATATGGTTGTTATCCAAAATTAACCTTTCCAAATTTGGCAGCTTGTCGAATAAACCATCGTTAATCGCTGCTATTTTGGCATTTGATAGGTTCAAAAATTTCATGGTCGGTAAAACTTCCGTAAGGTTGAATCGAGTGACAGGGTTGGAGTTCAGGTGCAAGGCACGCAGCTTTTGAAACGATTGCTGAAACGCAGAGATGCGATTGTGCGATACAACAACAGCTTCCAACCTCGGTAACTCTGCAACTATGTCGATATTCTGTAATTCGTAGTTGAATCTAAGGTCGAGCTCTTTCAGGGAGGTCAGGTTCGAAAAGGTTGGAGGAAGGCTTCCTGACAGGCGATTGTTTGCCACAGTGAGTCGCTCCAAAGCCGATAACTGGCCCATTTCGGGCGGGAGACTGGCAATGTTATTGAAAGAGAGATCCAACTCAACCAATGTTACCAAGTCGCAAATAAACATGGGGAAATCAGTCAACCGGTTTGACGATATGTGGAGACTTCGCAAACTCTTGAACTTGCCAAACTTATCTGATAATGTCCGAAGTCGGTTGTTGGACATCTTTAATGCAACCAATGCTTGATGTCCTTCGAGCGATGAATTCTCCAGATCCTCCAGCCGGTTATTTGAAATATCCAAATAAGTCAGGCGCGCTGCGGAGGCGATACTGTTGGGTAATCGTTCCGCCTCGTTTCCTGTAAATTCGATCTTTCTGAGGTTACCGCACTGCTGTATAAAATCTTTCGGGATATTCAGAGAGAGGTTGCGTGAAAGGTTTAGCGAGATAATCTCTGGGGCCTTGTGGTAAAGTGTGATGGGAATAGTGAGCAGATTGCGTCCCTGAAGATCGACATGACTAAATTTGTGGACTTTATTCAGTCCTGGATCTTGATCCTACGCTCACAATCAAACAATCAGCGAATTATAGCCAAATATTGGGAAGATGGACCGATGATAACACACCAGGGAATAACCGCCTGTTCGCGCCATCATAAATGTGAAGCGGACCAGATATCCATGGTCTTCCCGCCCAATCTCGTCAAGATGATCCTCCTCAGTATATCCCGCCTGTTCTAACAATCGCTTCTGAATTTTGAGAGGACGTTCGTTAGGCCCCAATATCCGGAGAAGTCCATTCTTTCTCATGACAATCTGGTAATTAGCTAAATTGTCTTGCAAGAACGATTTACGTCCAAGGAGACCTAGGACCTCTGTTACTGATGACTGCAATTTGCAAGATAAGGTCGCAAATGTAGAATCTGCACGAAAAACACGGATGCAGTACTGTGCATCTTCGGGTCCAGGCTCAGTCTCATCCTCTACATCTGTCGGCTCAGCGGATGCGTGTTGAACTCCCTGGGTTGCCCAGCTCTCAGGCGGCTCCCATGTTGGTGCCGTAATTGGCTGCGCTCCAATGTCGTCGAGCCATGAAGAACTTGGGTCAGGAGGTGCTCCTTGACGTTTCACGAATTCATCCAAATTCGAAAAATCGGTGTCAATCCAGAAGTTTTCCTGCTCTTCCTGTTTTCCCCCTCGCCCTTTTCGACTCTGGAACGGACGCCCGTCCGGCCCTTTGCCGATACCCTTAATCTGCTCTATTGAAGCATAATCCATTGCTCGTGGATTGAGATACTCATTATGCGAACCCGAACCTCTCTTAGAGATGATGGGTGAAACATTTGTGCCGCTTAAAAGGGGCTCTGATGCTTTCCGGGGCAAGGCCTTCACGCGTATCGTGTTGGCATCCTTCTCCGAATCAATCACTTTTTCCTTGTCTCTCTTCACAAACTTATCAATCCGGGTCCATATGGAAGAGCTTTTCGATTTCGACATATGTTCACCAGGTGATCGCGGCGGATTATTTGAGATTGCACTTGCAATAGAAGGCGTAGGGGAATTGGAACGTAGCAGCCGAGTTTGGGACGAATGGGAAGATGCAGTCCCATCCAAATGTAGCTTGGGATTCTTTCGATAGTCGTTCATGCTTATAAATGGTTCCTTGTTGGCAAGAGGCAATTCTTTCTCCGAGTGCTTATCACGCTTTCTGCCGCGAATATGAAGTACCCTATGTGTGTGAGAAGAAGTTGCCGTATCTTCTGAGTCGTACCGTTTGTCGAATATGGGGGCTTCGTGAACCGGTGCATCGCCCGTCCGCCGTATGTCCTCGACACAAAGTTAGCATCCTGGCATACGGTTAAAGACACTTTCAAATAAACTCACATCTGGATTTTGGTAAAGAAACGGGACAACGTCTGACGGCGGAAGCGGTGTACGAGGCCTAGATCCTGTCCTAGAGCCCGTGGGAGTTGTCGGTCTATTAAACCGAGTGAAACCAAGAGAATTAGGCGGCAATGACGATTCCGACGATCCAGGGCTCTCGCCCGATGTGTCTCCTTCACCGAAAAGCTTTCTGTAAAAAGACTTCCCCATCGATGACTTCGATCCCGTAGAAGAGGCATTAGTAACCACGGAAGCTACTGATGGTCGACGAGTTTCATCCGGAAAATAACTATCTTGGGGACCCACGGCAGTCGGTGCTGTGCCCGGGCGGAGAGGAGACAGCTGTTGGTGAAACGGATCAGTATGGGAATCAAAGATGTTGCTGTTCAAGAAGCTAGCCGTAGCACTGCCATTTATGGGCGAGGGCGACGCGGATGGAGGGGTTTGACGCATAATGATATGAGGATTCTGAAGCACAGCAAGCTCTCTTCGGTGGTCACCAAAGTTCATAGAAGGGGCAGCAGCCGGTTTTGGTGGTGACAACGGCGGCGACTGAGGGTACGTTCCGTGGGATCCAGGTGATATATTATGCTCTTTCTCGAACCTTCCACCGCTGCTACCACTAGAAGTTCTCACTGTCAGCTATGACCACCGTGCTGTATGCTGCGGATATAAACTCGGTGGGTCGTGAGATAGTGGTGTCTCCAACCATTTTGCGGGGAATATAAATACGACCGGTATGAAATGAGAAACTCACTTGCGCGGCCTCGGAGGAACATTAATCGGGTTCCGCGACGTTCCTCCCAACGACAGTGTGGAAGTGACGGGATCCGAACCGTATCGTGCACTAACATGTGAGTGGTAGGAAGTAGCAGAGTTCGTTCGCTGCCGCTCATGTCGCTCCTGTCGCGTCATGGTGTCGAAGGTGGGCGTCTAAGTACCGCGGAGTATAAATACTACTTCAGACAGAAGCAAATGATTGTCAACACTGCGCTATTACCACCCCATCGCAAGCCGGAAGGTAGGTTATAATTGTAGTTAGTCTGTTGAACCGATCGGATATGCTGGCTTTGTGGAATGTAGCTGCGCAGAAGGCAACAAAGATTTTGGCGGCGGCGATGTTGTTAAGGTGCTGCTGAGCGCAATTGAAGCGAGACGGGAGGGGATCCGAACGGAGGGGTTTAGCCAGTGGAGCAGCAATATAGGTGTATAGGCGGTAGAAGGGCGAGACTCTACCTGGGTAGAACCGCGATAATTGTTTGCGAGGGAGGACTAGATGTGAGCAGGGGAGGATGATGCTGGAAGGTGGGGGGTTGGAGGGGGTCTGGATGGGGATTGATGTGATGGACGTAGGAGTAGCAGTGACAAATGATGGTTATTTTACTCCCACTTGCAGGCTTGCAGGTTGCTGGGTTGCTGGTGTGGCTGGGCCTTGACGAGTGCCACTTTAGTCCCGAGCAGCAGAAGCAGTCCTTATTTATGAAGAGGAAGGTCGCTGGCTGACAGTTCTCGATTCTTGAATGCTGGTAAGCCTACTACTATCTATGACTTGCAGACCTTGCTATAGTGCTACCTTACTGCTATATCACAGACGACCGACCTCAGGTCTGCCTCGTTCTATTTTCAATCCAGGACGACTGTAAAACGACGCAGACGAGCAGCAGCTGCATCAACGGCAGCACTATCCATTACAAGAGCGGTTTCGTTCGCATGGGGTTTCCTCCTTCTGGGCTCTGCCATCCATCACGATGTCTACTCGTTCCCTAGAGGAGAGTATCGAACCGCCGTTACAATTAGAGTACTTTGCTCGCTCGCTTGGCCCAAGCTGGTAGCTAGCACCAACGCAAGGACCACCAGCCAGAGCTAGAGGGGCCACCCTGCGCGTCGGGTCGGCAGCAACTTGGCCGTCCCCGTGCCATGCGACTTTTTAGCAGTCATCCCCCGTTTTTCTTTTTCAGCAGACAGACACCGTCACGAACAAAATCTGTCTATACACGCTGGCCGGTTGGTCGAAAATCGGTTGAATTACCACGCACGAACAGATTTTGTAGTGATTTTTTTGGTCAACAGTGGGGGGTCCGGACGATGTATAATTCACCCCCGAAACCCCGTGTACTCTGGAGGTACCAAGATCGAGACTCCTCATAGCCAGCCATTATTTTTCATCCAAACTCAGGCGAAATGAAATCCTCGACTCACTTTAATGAGTAACCGCAATTGAGGATCACAACCTTCAGCCCTCGTCTGGTTGCGGCAGTGTGTGGTGAACAAAAAAAACACAATAGATTTCCCCGGGATCAGCCCTATCGAAGATCCGTCAAGTCTCGGGTGTGTGAACTCGTCTGCGTCCTTCCCCCCCTCCCTTCTTCCCTCCGCAAAATCCTCATCCAACCAAATCCCTGATTTGCAATTCTCACGAAACCAGGTGCTTGCGGTTCATGCAGCAACCACACACCCTCCCGAAGAGCAAACGTATGACCTATGTTCACCACTCATTACCACACCCCCTCCACATAGTCATTATTCATCGCCATTCAACTGGCCCTGGGACAAACAAAACTCAAACTTTTCGCTTCGTCATTTCACTTACCTACCTGCTGACCCCCCGAACTAAAGTATAATGCCTCGGATTTCTTATCCACTTCGTTTGCAATAGATTCGTACTTCTAAGGCATCACCGTCACCAACCACAACAGAAAAAACCGTGAGGAACGGAGGGTGTCAGTCGCACCGAGTTCTGACTCCAGTGCACGATATTCGCCAGTTGAGGCACTTGCCCGCCATTATGCACATCCCCGTTCCCATCCAGCGAGGGCACCCGCCCTACGCTTCTGAGTCCCTAGCAAGCCTTGGCTGGACGGACCGAGGCATGATGACGAACGCCGCCGCATGCTTTTCGGCGACGATGATCATTATGTGTCACTCGCTGGCCGCCCACATGGAACAACCCTGTTCCTCTTTGCATCGCGGGTGCCTCTCGCTTCTGCAACCCACAATGACGGATAGGAACTGGGCTACTGTAGGCAACAAGCAAGAATCGAAGCGGACGAGTCATCATCTAGCTTATTCTATATACACACACCTGAATATCAGCCCTATAGAGACAGAATGACAGTGTTTCAATCTTTTTTTTTAAAAAAACTTGTTTAATTTTTGCTTCTATGTACACACCAGGAGGAGGAGGAGGCGGCGGAGGCGGAGGAGGGATGATGTTGTGATACGGTGATCGGGATTCAGCCCCGCCAACGATTGGGCCTAGATGCATGATGATGATGAAGATGACGAAAGATGATGATAGCGGCGGTGTGGAGTCGAGTAGAAAGAAAGTATCGAGTGAGCACTGAGCAGCAGCAGCAGCAGCGGTAAACTCAGGTTAAGATCGGAAGAATGCGGACAGAGAAAACGGGGCCAGAGCCCTAGAAAGAGCAATATCCAAGGCTTACTTAGACGGAAAAATGTGGTGCGTAAAAGGTTCCGAGGAAAAAAAACAACTCCCCGATCGATATCTCCAACCAAACACGAGCCAGGAGCAGCAGCAGCAGATAGATAAAACGGGGCAATAAATTCCAGGGGTTATACAGAACACGGGCCCACCCGTATGCTGTGCTTCTCGAGATCGCAGTTTCGCCGTGCCTATTGAAGCCTTAACACGCGAGTATTTGCAGTAAAGTATTTTGAAGCGATTTTGTCGTGAAACCCCCCCCCCCTTTCTCTGCCGCATACGGGAAGCTGGATATGAAACGGTGCCGTAAAAAACCGTTTAGGCTTTTTGCGGTTGAGGACGTAAATATAGATAGGTACATGCTTCAGTGATATCGATTGGTGGTGATTCAACCCCACCCAAAGATATAATAGGCATCGAATAACTCGTCAGAAAGAAGTGTGGTTTCGATGAAAACGGGATACTTGCATTAAGGTTGATATTGCAATGTACATATTAGAGTATACAATTACAAAATTCCGACGACAATAAACTATAACTTTAGAAGGCATAAAAATTCCTCACTCCTAGAGGCGATGATACGGGCAGCAACAACAATCTTACATGCAAGTGTATACAACAGTCCATTATGACATGACCAAACCACAAAAATAATCGGACTTTACAAACCTTTACACAATCGGCCTAGGAGGAATAGGAGGAGGAGGCCTGTTCCACTCCAACTGCTGCCGCTGCTGCTGCTGCTGCTGCTGCTGTTGTTGTTGTTCAGCCTCGTCAACCACCGCCTTTCCATCTACAATCCTACCCCCAATCCAGGTCCAAATCTTCATCATATCTCCCTGAACCATCTTTTCCCCCACGCGGATATTGCTATTCATTTCCACAACCTTTTCCACTCCATTCCACAAATGCTGTCTTGTCTTTACATTCAACTCATGTTGCAACACCTGATCCCTCAGATGAGCAACCGCAATATACGGACGGTCTGAGTGCTCATGTGCGTTGATTGCAAGTTGCTTCAAAACAATATGTACAAGCTTGGTAACTTTGCTATTGTACGTTTTATTGTGGGCTAAGGTTGCACGTAGCTTAGCGCCCGCGAGGAGAAGAAGTATCATTCCTAGATATTTCCACTATTATTAGCAGGCAAGACCTCAGGAAAAAGGTGATCACTAGTGTAGAATGTACCAATAATTTCGACTCGATGTCGGGCCACGGATCCTGCGATGAAGAGCCGGGCCGAACAGCCGAACGGGAGCGCTGCAAGAGACGTGGACTTGAGCTTGTGGTAACCGTCTCTGTTGTCCCCGTAGTCGTTGACCTGTGGTCAGATAAGAGCGTTCCTCTTGATGGGATATAGCAGGGCAAACCTACTTGTCGGTTTCAACAATAACCTCCTCTCGGTTCGAGACATCTTCTAGAGCGTGTCGGAAGAGCTCCGAGAATTCTCGATCTGACAAAGACGACTGCACAAAAGAATTAGTTAGCATACATCGTAGAAAGGTTTGTATGATAACGCGTGAAAGGAATAATGGCAAATAAATGTAAAATGACAAGGGACTGACGGCTTTGCGATCATATAGAACTTGCCTCAGATCCGCCTCCGAGACACCTTCCAACTCTAAGTCACCGCTTAGAAATTTCTCTTTGCAGCGTTGTTCCGCTCCATTCTTTCGGAGAATATCAAGCGCTGCATCAGACATGATCATCACTCGACGCTCCTTCTCGGTGTCTGGCACACAGGCTGGTGGGATGGGCCAAAGACCACCCAGTGAAGCATAGCTGTTAACCTTGATGTAATCGTCTACACAGTCTAATTCCATCCCTGGGTAGCATTTCGCATGCGCCGGACATGGCTCGCACTCTGGGCGAAGTAACTCGACAAAACTATTTTGATCATTCTTCCGCATATCTATCGTATGATGGATCAATAAACAACTCCTTGTATACGCACTGGGTTACATACCGAGGCCGCCGACACCACAATACCCAACTTCTATCTTCTCTTGCCTCCACCAGATCGCGTAGGCAAATAGCACGATTGATACCAAGGCGAGAAGCGCATTCCCGCCTGCACCAGGAGCTTGTGGTCGTCTCCTGACTAGTTCCTGGGGAGGCTGTTGGGCAAGTTCTGCAGCCTCTGCAGGTTCAAACTCCTCTCCGGGCTCCATATCATCTACCAGTTCCGCTTTAACAAGCTCATTGCCGTTGGCAGTCGGACGTAATGACTGGCGTCTCTTCTTCAGAGTACCTCCAACACTTATAGTGGCGTAATCTTCCACATCAGGTTGCTGCACACCCTCGGTCTTTCGCCTAGAAGAAGTCGAGCGTTTCTTAGTAGTAGATGACACGCCAAGAGTCTACACCATGTCAGTAAGCATAACAGCGGCCGCAAATACACGAAGCGATAACACCTACTCTACGCCTATCTACACTAGGTGTTCCCACACTTAACGGCGGCGGCGACCCCATCTGAAAAGGGTTATAGGATGAAAAGGGCGTATCCGGCAGTGCATCCTCCGTGTCATCGGGCAGTCTGCGGGGTATAATAGTTTCTTCTTCCGACAGCCTTGCAATACTCTTTCGAGTCTTCCTCACCGTCGAAGGCGGCGGCTGATTCCCATACTGTTGAGGCTCAACATCTGAAGCCCTCTTCCTGGACAGCGTCCTCCCGACTGACCGCCTTGTATTCCTTGACAGAGCCTCATCGTCGTCTTCTGTGGTGTCCTCTGTAGCACCTCGTGTCGATCGCCGGACGCGACGGGGTGTAGCTCCGATTTCATTCCTATCGGGTGTTTGTCCAGCATCAATCATGCCATGCGATGAAGGTTGTACAAGCGAACTCGCAGTACGGAGTTTGTGCGCCTGGGTAGCGATGTTCTGGTTGAAGATGTCAAGTAGTACAGCCTTTTTGGCTGCGGATGGGTAATCGACATCATGCTTCAGGAGGATACCTCGAAGTTCGGCGACCTTCAAAGTGTTGGGATCGAAATCGGGCTCAAGATATGCTTCAGAATCCATTCCGCTGCTGTGGCACTAGCTGGTGACGTGGACACGTAGATGGTTTTGCGATATAATCAAGCGAAAATGCAGGGCTAAGGGAAGGCTCGGAAGCGTGGAGCAGTGAGGGCGACGATGTAGCTTGTGGTGTCGCTGAAGTGTGATGTAAGGTGTGATGTGCGGTGTGGGGTGTGAGTTTGGTGATGTGGTGTTGGTGTGGTGTGGGGATGGGAGTTGGTCGATGTTGTGATAAGAACAAGCACCAGACCAATGCGGGGCAAGGGTGCACACAGACTATGGAACGCCAAGACATATTTCAGAGTCAACGTTGACTCTGATTCGAAAGGTACGCAGTCATCGCACAAAAACAAACCATACATATTCGTTGGTTGGAGGAACAGCATCACTCGATATTGTGCGCCCCACAATATCTCACTCGGACCCAAGAGGGCCTGGATTTTTGGATTCTCAATCGTCGGCTGCGCTTGTGGACAGCCCTCAGCTCTTTAATTAGCTCACTCCTCGCTCATATTAATCACTCAACAGGCAGGAGTGATGTGAATGTGAAATCCCCTTCCTGATTAAGGCAAGGGCACTCTACTCCTTGCTTCATCCCAAGTCCCGAATCGGGGAGGTACTGCGCCCACCTGCTGACTTCACGGACTCGGTTTTCAAGTAGTGAGATTTCAAACGACGAAAAGCTCTGGGAGCGAGGATAGGAAGCAACATGTTTGGAAATGTTTTCCGACTTCAACGATTCTTCCGCCAAAAGTATTTACAAAGCCAACGGTCCGCTACTAGAGCACACGGAAACGCGGACAGGGAACTGAGTAACTATTTTCCAGAAGACGAATACTCCACATACATCATACATGCGCATCCAAGAGAAAATCCATCTTGGTAATACTTGCTACTTAAAAAAGGCCTATTGATCAACAACAAAATAAGAAATGAAGAAAAACAAAGCATCACCTCATAAAACAAAACCTTTCGTCCCCAATTTTCTCGTCTCGTAAATTACATGAAGGCGACAAGTCCAACAACACCAGCAACTGCCAAAGTCAAGGCGCCAACACTCATTCCCTGCCTCATAGCTCCGCCAGTGTAAGTCGCCACCGGAGGAAGAGAGTAGACGGGGGCGGTAGGCTTGGTGCTGTTCTTAACATCATATGGCATACCTGAGCCCTTAGCAGATGCAACAGGGGCGGGACTGGGGGGGTATTTGTAGTTGGCGTCCACCTCTTTTTTGCTGGAAGGGTAAGGTGCGTAGTAAGGTGTGCTGGGAGGAGTGTAAAGAGGAGCCGTTGAATTCTTTGAGACCATGGGGTAATATCCGCTGGCGGATGGGGCGCTATAAACCGGTGGTGTGGGAATCTTGGACTCGTATTCGACCCAGGTGGTGGAGTAGGAAGTCACGGTCTTGCGAGGCTTGCAGGAACTCGTGGTGAGAGTAGTGCTAGTATAAGTGGGAATGGCAGTAGGGGGGCAGTAAGCACCCTCCATACACGTTGTCGTCGTATCCGGGTAAACGGTTGGGCTGGATTCGGACGGATATTTGAGTGTACGTGTAACAACTTTAATCTTGGTGGTTGTGGTTGTGGTTGTAGTCATATCCTCTGGGTAAGATGGGTAAGTTGACACAGGCACCATGGTGGTGTACACGGTCTGGACAGTCTTCAAGCCTGGGGAAAGTCAGTACGGGGTTCTATATATTCATTGATGGGCGAACAAACCAGTCGAGCAAACTGTCACATAATCGGTAGTTATGACAGTGACGGTGTATTCAGGAGAATTCTTAGGGTAAGGAGTCTCCTTGGGAACTTTAGACTTGCAGGTGGTACTGCTGGAGGAACTCTGATATTCAGGAGAATTCTTAGGGTAAGGAGACTCCTGCGGGTACTCGGAAGGTGTTGTTGAATACATGTCCTTGCTATCTGCCTCGGGAGTGGAATAGTAAGGAGTCTCCTTGGGAACTTTAGACTTGCAGGTGGTACTACTGGAGGAACTCTGATATTTGGGAGAATTTTCGGGAGTACTCTTGTAGTCAGGAGTATCCTTATAGTCGGGAGTGTTCTTATGCTCGGGAGACTTCTCAGTATAATCGGGAGATCCATATGCAGGAGTAGCATAAGGTTCCGGATACTCTGTGGAAGAAGAGGAGCACGAGGTTGACGATGGCTCTGCGTCAACCGCGGGGTATTGGTCCGGAGCGTAAGAAGGAGTAGGATATGGGGAATACATAGGCTCTCCTTTAAGGTCGTGCTCATTAGAAGTATCTGCAGGATAGTCATTGTGTTCCTGGGGAGACTTCTCATGAGGATAGTCCGTTGGAGTTGGGTACATGCTAGAACTGCTTTCGGCCTCTGGCATCCCGTAATCCCCAGTTGAATTATATGGAGAAGTCTGTCCGTAGGTGTCCTGAGGATTTCTGCGCACAATGGCATTTCCGGCACCGTTATGCATCTGAGCAGTTGCCGAGCCCATTGCAATCATGGCAACGGCCAGAGTGATGTGTGAAAAACGCATTTTGAATCAGTGGAAATATTTAGACTATAGATCTCGAAAAGCGAATGACGATTGAAGCAAATCGGTCGTAAACAAAAAATTATCAAAAAATGAGTGTATTGCAGAAGGCGTCTGCTAGCGCAGGTGAACAAGGGCTGGGGAGAAGATGACGAGACCGACCGTGGTGAGGAAACAGAAAGAAGAGAGAAAAAGAAGAGACGTAGGAGGTGATCGCGGTGATTTTCTACTCCTACAGCCCAGGCCATATGCCTCACTCTAATGTTAATATCGAGATTGACGAAGTTCCACCGTTGGTTGCATATTTGAAACACCATTCACCTTGAAGGCCGATATGGTGGCAAGGGTCCGCAGGGAAGACCGGCGTTTAGATACACCCCGGAGGAATCCGTTTTCGAAGTTGTGGTGGATTTAACCAATCAAACGGCTGAATTTCGCGTCTAAGTGAAATATCCACTATCACTTTTTGCTGTCCGCTAATCTCGTGGTCACCCCTGAATCTTGGAGAATTTCTGGCGTCACCTCTGTCTGGTTGGGTCCTTTTTTCCCCGCGCAACGTGCAGAGATTGGCGATAAAACATGTAACGACTCATCAACAGCCTGACCTGTGAGAGCGCACGTACCATCTCCCCGATGACGTCCATCCATCAATTGCTCAGTGGATCATAGGAGGTTGGATCTTTGCTCCGATTTATCAAAACGTTTGCTGACCAGTAAATGATCGTGGTGATGGTAGCACAGTACCTGCATTTCAATAAATTAAAGGGTTCCCCTGTGGTTACTTGATTGGTATGGGGGATATTCGGTGCACACAGATAGCAATATTATTGTAGAGACTAAAAGAACCCCCATGACTCAAATCTTAGATATCGCGATTAGCCGGTGTTGGGAACTGATCATGGGCAATCACCCGCTTCAGATCGGTGTTGTTCCATTCACATCAACCCCACACAAAACAAAAAAACAGCAAGCAGTAGGACTCCACAATATAACGCCTTTTCGCGTATCAAGAAAACAAATATAAGCCAAGCATAAGCAGGGGTCCAGTTTGAAGGAAAATCTATGTCGGATCTGTCGGTGGATCATGCTCGGCGCCGCGGGCAGAGCTAGGGATAACTTCATAAGTTGTCCTTATTGCTAGAACCGGCAGTCTACATACAGTCCACTCCCCCGCGTCCTTATCCGTTAGCCTTCACGTCTGCCCGTGAAGTCAATTTCCTAATTCATCGAATACCCCCGAGTTATCTGGTCCCCTTTCTTTCACCTGCTTACCCTCATTCGAGTTCTCCTGCCAGCCATCCCCACTACACTTTAGCTCTCCAGCTCAGGTACTTCCTCCCATTCTCGGTTTTTACTGCATTCTTTTCTCTTGTTCGACATACCATGATGGTCAGCATTGGTTCTTTTTCACGTTTGATATTCACCACCTGGATATCCTGGCTTGACTTTCCTGTTACGCGATACCTAAGGCGTTGTTGATGAGTGCACGTGGGTGAGGTAACTAGTCCTTGAGGATCACTTAACTTCCATGCGAAGATTCTGAGTTGCCTTGCAGACATCGTTGCACGACAGGGCGAACAGTTACACAGTGGAATCTCTCGAGGTTCATTAACCAGCAAGGGGCGTATTTTGGTATTGGAAATCCATGGTACCAAAACGTTGAACCCATCATTGATAGAGAAGGGTGGAGCACGTGTTCGACTAGTGGGAGAACAAGCGCAGACCGAGTGGCAGCCTCAGAGAAGCTTCGAAGGCACCTTCACTATCGGCAACGCGATACTGATGAACCTTCTGGATCCATCCCTCCCTAAGCCGCTAAGCTTGCTGTCAGAACAGGGAAAGAAGAAGCGTGACAGCCTTGAATATACATGGGGCAGGCGACGATAATTAAAAGCGCGAGGGGCATTGGGCGGTAGTAGGCCTAAGGCGCACGATGTGGGCCGAGGTGCCACTAGCAGCCGAGGAAGTGTATTTGGTGTTGATAGTGGTCTGTTTTAGGCACGGAAGTCAAAGTTGACTTAGTGGTTCGAGACTGCTTTGCTACGCTAGTAAGCAGTTCGAGACTAAAAGTTGACTGTCACGGGTTAACTACAACTCTGGACTAACTTCAGAGTTTCATCAACATGACATAAAGAGGTGAATATTCTGTTTCAAAACGAGTGACTACCAATTACTAATAGATCCCATCAGAAAAAAGAGCATCTCATCATCTCAACTCTCCATGGCCAATACTAATCACCTAAACCGGCGACAGCATGCCATCCTCGCACTTATACTTCAGTGGGTCATAACAGCTCCACCCACCAGGCCCCCAACAAATTTCGGGTGCAAGAAGCTTCGGGCACATCTTATCTTTGTAGCAGATATACTGTCACTCATCAGCAGATATCAATGTTTATTTCATAGCAGTTGGACTTACCTCGTCGTCGAAGTAGCAGTCCTTCCCGCAAGGGTAGGAAACCATATATGGCTTCTTCTTAATTGGACAAAGCTGTTCCTCGTTATAACACGTGTACTAACACGATTAGACAAGATCGTATGCTCCGGATTACGGTGCCTACATCTCCCACAATGTAAGTCTGATATCCGCACTTCGCCGTCTTTGTGCGTCTCTCAATACTGGCTGCCGAGGTAAGAGCACAAAGGAAGGCAGAGACAGAAAAGAACTGGATAAGCTGCATTATCGAGGCGTTGGATTGTGGTATGGGGAAAGAGGGTGTTTAGTGTCTTCGATGAAGATGTTGAATACGGAGAAGGCGAGGAAGGCGGTGAGTTTTTATATTGATTATGATATGGACAGACTTGCACGCGGCCACCCATTCATCGCCATGGTCAGCTCTCAATGAAGCAAAATTCTCCCATCTCTAGCATATATCATTCGGCGGGAGTCCGTCCGACATAACTATGTACATACACTTTGTTCGCTTTATGAATTATGACAGATGCATGCACGGCTGGTTAAAACTTCCAACAAAGGCTAGTTAGCCGACGTTTCGTCACGCACGCCCAATCCGTTTACTGGAACGTTTCTTGGTAGTTATTCCATGGAGAAACATCTTAACAAAACAACACTGAATATGTATTTTCCCGTCATTACACCTAAGTACGAGGCTGGGGACAAAAGTCGTGGATACGTGCAACCACAGCCACCAGACGAAACAAAAAATGTTGTATCCACCCCACCCCGAGATCAATCCATGGTGGTCTCTTTGATGCTAAAATATATCCAATTCAGCCCCATAAGCTCTCTTTTGTGTTATTCTTTGTTGTTGTGGTGTAATAGCAATTCTCGGTTGTTCTCGCTGCTTTCTATTCACGACTTTTGTCCCCAGCCAAGTACAACCTGCAAGGGGTGTCAGTGGGGAACTGCAGCCAACCATATCCACAATGACATTCAGGATGGTTCAGATCTTAGGGAAGAGATCAATATCACTATGGTGGATTGGTGGCACCTGATACAACGAAGAGCATATATGTGATGTAGTGATGGGCCTTCCTAGAGGGGGAAGTGTATTTTCACGACTGGTCATTACACCTTTAATCGCCTAATTATTTCAATGGAACATATGGATACACGATATGGTTTTCCGGTGTAGATCAAGCCCGTTCATGATCACCCCACTGTGTATGGAGCCGTATTTCACCCTTGAGCATATACGCTGCACAACCGCTCTCTGAATAAATGTCATCCGCCTTCTCTCTTCCACGGCAGCGAACGTTACATGTGTACTGTATAATCTGTAGTAGCACGAATATAGTGATTGGTGTTGAAGTCGTTGGTTTGCCAAGTCGTCGTTGCGGTGGTGACAACTGAATCCATCCTGAAGCATGTAGACTAAAGGCAATTAGACGAAAGTGACAGTAACGTTGTGATCTGGCGCGCCGGAGCACTGCAGAGAAAAAATTGAGACCAATTAGCGACCCAAAGACACAGAGTTGAGACCGATTAGCGACCCGAAGACACCAACGTCACGACTCACGAGAAATGGCAACAGGTCTCGATCTCGGACAAGGACTCTGAGCACAGGTGGTTCCCTGAGAGTTTGAGGTAGGCAGCGTGACGCGTCACGAATATATCCAGTGGCCCTGGTTGGCGCGCTAATTGAATGTAAGCGACATTGCAGAGTTACGTGGCGGTTTTTTCCGCGAGACGGGAAGAGCATGACCATAGTCTGAACGATTAGAAATGGCCCGTCGGCGTGTCGCGATGCCGCCTTCCTGTACTGGTACAATGCCGAGTAATGATTCGTGCCCCAAAAATCCGTCGCCTAGGTATCTTTATGTGAAAAAAACTGTATTTCGGGCCGGCTACGAATTAAATACCTCTGAAAATATTGCCCATCTTGGAGCTTAGCGTGCTTTAATTCATCATCTGTTCCCTTCGTAGGGTTAGGGAATTGACTCCTATCGCCAGAAGGAGAACAATACTAAGCTTCGCCGCCACCACGCATGAGATACCGATTTTCGATATAGAACTGCCCAAAGTTGCGTATTCCCGGCCGGATCTGGCAACAATTTGAACACCATAAGTAGAATCATTCGTGAACGGCGGTAAAAGCTGTTTCGTTACTCGCTGCTTGCCGGCTACTTATTATATTATCAATATTTCACCACCAACGCTTCCTACTTAGTAGGGTTCTTGAGGGGTTCTTACCCATAATTTCATTCATCCGTCAACTCTTCTTCTTCTTCGTCGTCGTTCTTCTTCCCTTCATTCTCATACACGATGGCCGTCTCGTTCGCGCCGAGCTCCTATGAGTTTCGCTCTGTAACCGCCCAGCTGGAAAAGATCTTGCTGGAAACGTACCTCCCTTCAACAAATTCCTGCCGCGAACCCATTCTGCCAGGCTCCAGGGAGCTGGAAACCGCATCATCAAGGCTTCTCACGTCACTACCACACGATGGTGTCGGATTAATAGCCGTGACTCACCATCTCATCAAGCACCTCATTCCAGCCTTCAACGACTCCTCACTTTCGCCGCATTACTATGGCTTCGTTAGCGGCGGCGTCACTCCCGCCGCTCTCCTTGGAGATATGCTGGCGCCCATCTTGGATCAAAATATTCAAGTCCATCTGCCGGAGGAAACGCTGGCTACCACACTCGAGGCTAGGGCGTTAGAAATGCTGTTAGACCTGTTTCGGATGGCGCGTGATAAGTGGAAGGGACGATGCTTTACCACGGGTGCAACGGCGTCGAACATCCTAGGGTTAGCCTGTGCACGGGAATCTTTGCTGCGGGAGAAATTAGTGTTAGCCGGCTACAGCTTCGGAGAGGCGTCTATCGCTGAAATGGGTGTGCTAGAGGCCTGTCTCCAATCAAGGGTGATGGGAATGCAAGTTCTTGCCGCGCTTCCGCATTCTTCGGTGGCCAAAGCGGCGGCAATAATTGGAATTGGACGGGCCCAAGTTAAGGACATTGGGCTTACGGAGGCGCCATGGGAATTTGATATGTATCGCCTTGAGGATGCTCTCGACGACGGAACAAAGCGTGGGATTGTGTCTATTATTGTTGCCGGATATGGTGAGGTGAACACGGGACGTTTTGTGTCCAACCTCCGGGATATCCGCGCCCTGGTCAGTCGGTATGGTTCGGCGTGGATCCATGTTGATGCCGCCTTCGGAATATTTGCACGCGTCTTTTCAAAAGAGAATAAAGACATGGCCACGGTAGCAAGTTGGGCCGAGCAGATTGATTATGCAGATTCAGTAGCAGGAGATGGCCATAAACTTCTTAATGTTGTATGTCGCCCCCCATACAAAATCGAGCGATAGAACCTGACGTCTGGCGGGGGTAGCCGTATGATTCGGGCTTTTTCTTCGTCCGGACCTCCGAGATATTGCATCAAAATTTCCTCAACTCGGCACCCTACCTCGCCGCTCCGCCATCAACTTCCAATATCCCCAGCCCACTCAACACACATCTCGAAAACTCACGGCGGTTCAGGGCACTCCCTGTGTATGCAACTCTTGCCGCCTACGGGGCTTCAGGCTACAAAAGTCTCATCCGCCGTTTGATCATGCACGCAAGAGAGATTGCAAGAATTGTGTATCGACATCCAGCATACGAGTTGCTTCCGGTTGAAGAGGGAGGAACCGAAGAATCGGCTGTGAACAATATTTTTATGGTGGTATTATTCCGCGCTAAAGATGAGTGGCAAAATCAGCTGTTGAGGGAGCGCATCAATGATACCGGGAAGATGTATGTGTCAGCAACGGTGTGGGACGGGATGCCGGCAGTGAGGTGTGCGGTGGGTAATTGGAGAGTGGCAGCGGAGAAGAAGGGAAGTGAAGGGTGGGGAGTTGTGGAGGAGGTTTTACAGATGGTTGGGGGGATGTTATGATTATTTGTACTTGGCTGTACCAATGAAGTGTAGGAATAAAATATTGCACTTGGCCATAAGCAGGTCTGAATAGATACTAAGCGGTGTGCTATAGGCCTCACTTCGACGATAGCGCAGGAGGTTAATTTTAGGACCCGTAAAGTGCAAAAGGAAAAACAACTTCAAACATCAAGTCCTTCACCACGCCGAAGACCATGGAATAACTTATAACTTATGCTTAAAGGCAATCCTTCAGGAGCACAACAGCCTAAACCACTTTCGTCGCTAAAATATTCAAAACACCACATTGCAGTAAATCCCCTATTGGTAGTACGTAGGCGCGCGAGCTCGCGAGGCTAGACTGATCTGGCAACGAGAGAATTCGAAATAACCTTCAAACAGCTTAGAGTCTGAAATGCCGTTAATATTACAGCTTTACGCAATGATAGAATTGTGTCCGATATCGAACGCCTTTCCGCACGCCCGGCAATGCGAGAATCCGATCACTTGGGCACTCACACTTAAGGTATACTTTAAGCATGGAGAATCATTCCCTGCACAACCGGTGGTCTTTACGGGCGCTCGCGGGATAAAGAAAAACTTAATATGTCTTGTTCTACCCATCTTTTCTTGCTACACCGGTTGGCGTTTTGGGTATTTTAAAAACGGCATTCTGAATAGGAATCCAGTCCTTCCAGATCCGACCATAGCTGTGGACGTCGTGTGCCAAAGCAGATCTGTCGATGTGTGGCCTCGGCCGATCCAGGTTTTTGCTGGAGCTTGACTTGAGTCGGATTACAGGGCTAAATATCTGGAGGTCAGACGGATATCTGTAGCACTAGGATAAACTCATGCAGGGGCTCTTGTTTAGTGATCTTCACCTCAGCCTATAGATTGTCCGGTGGTTGAACTGGCCGCTTTGAAACCAGTATCTAAATACCGTTAACGCTCTCTTAAAACAATTATTACACAAGGTAACGTCAATCGATATCGTGATAGTTCATCACCCTAAATTTTGAGACGCTAATCCGCACAGTTTTCAACACAATTGACCTTTTGGTTGGAATCGGTTGGGTGTGATATCGCTTCATCCTGGTGAGTTTGTTGGGGAAGCACGTTTTCTCTAGGGAGTTTGTGCACAAGATTTTTTTTAGCGCGGATGGCCACAGCAGGTTCCGGGGGAGTATTTAATGGGGAAGGAAAGTTGATAGAAGTTGCTGGCGACGTTAGACGAGTAATGTTGCTTAATGGAACAGATTAATACATACTGTTTTGTTACGAAGAGGGGTGTCAAAATCACAATAAGTATGCGTATCCTACGTCCAAGAGCTGTTAAATATATAACGCGCCTGAAACCAGCCAGCTTCATAGCAACTCAACGAGAACGGAGGAAGACAAGAAAAAGTGGCCCAAATCTAATGAGGGCGGGGAAAGAAGCTCTCCCCATCAAAAGCTTACGATCTGGCTGGTTCTGTCGAATTCAAAAATCTTTAAAAAACTAGAAAGGTTAAAGATGACACTCTGTTCAAGCAAAAATTCGCCGACCATCTCCCCCCTTCCCTTTATAAACCTCCGTCCATGCCCATCTCTTGCTTCCTTTCTTTTAACCTCCACATCACCGCTCCCACAATCAACCACCACCAGGTGATTTTCCCCCATTACTCCCTTTGTACTAAATCTCATCCATCAATACGAACTACTCACCACCGTCCACCCCAAGGCACCGTTTTTCATCGCCCATCGCGGAGTAATGAGGTGTTCATGGAAACTCTCACCAGAGATGAGCAGTCGTGGCTCTGCTTTCTGCAGCGCAAGGATATTAAGATTAGAGATTCTCACAACAGCTGTTTCACCAACTTGTTACAGTCGTTTCCGAACCGAATTTTGTGCTATCAACACTGAAAAGCTGGATTTTCAAAATGAGGATCGAACCGAGCGTCGTGCGGATCACTGCTGCGGGTGGGTCCACCCGATCTATAGGTCACCGGCCGGCCGGACCGCTTAGGAACATTGTCTACAAATACTGTAGCGAGCACGATGGTTCGGTCGAGATTTTGTAGTGACATATCTTTTCCATACCGATTGCCCAGGAGTGGTATAGAAGAACGCCAAGAAAGACGACGAGTATGATGTGGGCTCGTCTCGGCGCCAATGTATCGAGCACGATGGTTCGGACGAGATTTTTGTTATGACAAATATTTTCATCGTGCTCGTTACAGTACTGCCGTGAGCACGATGGTTCGAATGTCATGCAATCCTGTCCGTTGATTTTCAGCTGTTCTTCACCAAAAGTGACCATCACACACCACTTAATTGCTGCTTTTACACCAGTCGTCCGTTAACAAGAAGCCGTCACACCAAGAGCCCCGTATGAATCATTATCGAGGAAGATGACGAGTATGATGTAGGCTCGTCCCGGTTTTGTGGTGGCTGGAGGATCCGGAGGAAGACGGCGAGTATGATGTTGATGACTCGCCCAGTTGTATTTGGACTTGTCAAATTCCTGCAGCCACGGTAACCCAGCAACACGGATCGAAACACACAGTCATGGTCTCCGTCACGAAGCGTCGATCCATGGACCCTTCCTCTCATAAGGTGGTTGAAGGCGCCTATTTAAAATTTCAACGTCATTTCGAAACGAAAGTCCACAGACGCCGTCGATGCACATGCTCCCAGAGTTACACTTATCCGACCGATCTGAAAATCTACAGAATCCCGCTGGCCGGCAGGAAGGCTTAGGAACACAATCTGCAGGCACTGTACCGAGCGCAATGGTTCGGACGAGATTTTGTAGTGACAGACCTTTTCCATACCGAATGACCAAACTGGCACAGATCGAACGTCGATAAAGACGGCGAGTATGATGTATGCTCGCCCCCGGCGTTAGATCTCCAGTATCCCAAAACTGAGAAATTCAGAAAATTTTCGAGCAAGTCTCGGATCTCAAATCTGGGAGTAGGTACCCTACCCCCAGATCACCGTGTCACTAGCGGGTATCCAGAGGAGGATTACGGAAGCCAAGTGGAAGGAAACAGAAGCATGGTGGAATGCGAAGCTTAACAACAACAAGGCAACCTACAGAATGAATAAGAAGAGAAGGATACCAATTGAAGTAAGCCTAGCGAAGAAGTCGATCGCATCGAGGTATCTGCAGCTCAAAGTGGGGCATGCACTCACAGCAGTTTACTTAGAAAGGATCAAGAAGAAAGAGAGTCAGGAATGCTGGTGGTGCCAGCATAAAAGGCAGACGAGGGACCACTTGTTTAAGTGGTGCAAAAAATGGAAGAGACAGCAGGACATCCTTTGGGACAAGTTGAAGACGAAGTGCAAGTGGAAGGATGGGAGGACGAAGGTGCCGATGTCTCAGGTGTTTGATACAGATGAAGCTGTCAAGCCAATGCTGGAGTTTTTGTTCGGAACAGACGTGGGAAGAGTAACGGGGGTGAGGGAAGGGGGTGAGGAAGAAGAGGCAGAGGAGGGTGGAAGTAGTAGTGAAGAATAAAGGGGGGGGGTGAGGGGTAGAGGAGGGTGGAAAGTTTGTAAGTTAATTTGGTTGGATGGGAGGAAGGAGATCAGGAAGTACGACTTGGAAGCGGCTAAGGCTGTGGAAGTACTTAGGATAAGGTTATGTCATGGCCGCAAGCAGCTGAATACAATATGATTACAAACAAACCCTCAGATCACCGTCCCAGAATCTCAGATCCTAAAAAGTCTTTTTTTGTTATGCAGTCTTTCTTACAGGAAGTACTCCAATATACTGTACCTGTGCCGAGTACGATGGTTCGGACGAGATTTTTGTTGTGGCAGATATTTCCCATACCGAATACCCTAGGGTGAGCGGAATCCCCAATAAAATCTCTTTGGACGGCGCTTCTGTGTCCGGATTATTGTGCTCGGTACAGTGACTGGAGGCAAGTATGATGATGACCTGCTTTGATGGACGAATAGTAGGGTAGGTCTCCATTAAGGAGCCACCCAATACGAAGACATGTTTTATCTTTTTCTAGGGTAGGAGATAGGGTGGCCTCACAAGCTGGAGGACGTGTATTTAGGATTTTCTTTTGTCTGCTATAGATACCAGGTCTCTAATGCAAGAATGATTCAAAACAAAAAAAACACTCGTTCTGACATGAGGAAGCTGAGAGAGGGTGGAGTAGGCTGAGGCTGGCAAGTAGCGGTCTGTGTCTCTCTGAGGTGGGCTTTCTCCGGCCCACTTGCCATGGCTAATCTACAGATTAGCTGGCGGAGAACTTTAAAGAAGACGAACGAGCATGCAATGTGGTGTATCTTCGAAATGATGGCCTTTAAACACGATCCACACAGTAACGATTAGAGCAACTGGTATCCAGTCTTTGTCTTTTCTCTAGCCTGCATCACGATCACGGTACCATACATCTTTGGTGCTGTTTCGTTAATCCTCTCATCGTGTTTGATAATTGTAGATGGTGCCAATAAACCGCATCCTCCTGAGCTAGATAAGTAGGTAGACTAACTGGGGGCTTTAGGGGCACTGACGCCAAACCAGTAAGTACCTACCGTGAAAAGCAGTGCCCAAAGAAGAAGAAAGAGGCACTCCCCAAGAGGCAACCTGTAACCAAGCACAAAATCAACCGAAGTTCTAGCTCTAAACCTATGACGGACAAACGCAAGAAACCTGAGGAATTCGTATGCAGCTTGGCAGAAAGCGGCGAATCACTCCAAGCCCATACTCGGAAGCATCAACTAGCACATGCCAGATTCCATCAACACGGATCGGAGATCCTTTTCATGAGCTGAATGTAGGAGTGACCAAATGAGCAGTCACGGAAGTGGAATGAGCAGTGTAGAGGAGAAGCTTTGGATCGGAGTATGGTATATATATAGCAGACTTGTTTTATTTTCTGCTGCATTGACGAGCTTCTGGGCTGTGTTGCATCTGGGTTATTTTTGGCTTGCGGATCTTGTTTTCAGCAGTCGTCTCTGTGAGCACATCAATCACCTTCACAAACACTGATAGTCCAAAAATCAACGATACGAAAAAGCCTCTTTCTCTTAATCCGCGGTGATAAAAAATGATACAAGAAGCGAAATTAACAAAGTAAAGTCATTAACCACACATCCCCACTCTAACTTTAGTCAAGACTAAACCTCTTCGGCCCACACCTTCCACTCTCCAAAAACTCTTCAATATTCCTAATCCTCTCTACCTCCTCACTCTCCTTGAACTGCAACTTCGTCGCCTTCTTCATCTTCCTCGTTTTCCGCGGGTGAACCATCGTCTTTGCGATATTCCTCAGCAGCGCAGTTTTGCTCTCTCTCGCCTGAGGCGGAGGTGGGGATTGCGGTTCCGTATGATGATGATGATGTTGCTGCTGCTGTGCAAGCACGGAGGGTTTTGTGGAGCGACGGTACGCGGGTGGGTTAGGGTTGATCATCAATAGTTCTTTATCGCATGGATCGTCATCGTAGAGTGAGGGCGGGTAAGAGTAGAGTCCGGACGGCATGGTGAATATCGAGGTGGTAGGATGCAATAGAGTATATCCGGTAAAAACACTTTAGGCTTAATTTGGCTTCGGGAAGGGATAACGTTTCTTGCCAGGACGAGGAGACTAGGAGAAAATGGTGGGGTAGGAAAGGAAGGAGAGATGCGTCGTTTATATTTCTTGTAACCCTGCTCGGAGGGCTGAGAGGGTAAAAAAAACTGGGTTCATGGTTTATGGCTTTGATGGGTGTGGGAAGTGAGATTTGAGCCAATGGAAGGTGCATCGTCTGGTTGACGTATCAACATTCAAGATTCAGACCTGGTGAAATCCGCAACCCGTTTAAGTATGTGCAGCATATGATATTATTGTTGAACTGAAGGGGTGTGCTCTTTTAAATTTAGATGGTTCGTATTGTTATGATGCAAGTAAACTGCTTCAAGATGCTAAACTCAGTGATTGTTAGAATGGCGGTACTTCGGGTTTTGGAGAGCAGTACATCATCAGTCATCACCTTGAGAGATCTGTTGCCGAGAGCTGGAGGGGTGCTCAAACACGAGAAGAAGAAGCCGTCAAGCTCTGATGTAGGGTTTTGGAGGTTTGCGAATGGTTCGGTACTAGACACCACCGGGGAACAAGTACTTAGTACGAGGGTAAGGGCTCGAACATGAAACCACGAGAGTCTTGGCGGTTGACGAATGCCTCGTGGTCACTGCAGATAGGCGGTGCCTGGGCGGAGTTATCAATCCGAGGATTGGAATGAAGTTTTAACTCACAGTGACCCTTATCGATCGTAGGATAGTGTTGCGCTCGCACTGTAATTTAAAGAAGGGATGTACTTCTATCTTTGGCTGTTATTATTATATTATTATATTATATTATTACTATATATTATTTATTTTTATTTTTGCTTCGGATTTCGTCTTCATTGTTGAGAGCAGTGTAAGTGATTGACTATTGTACACACTCTAAAGATCTAAGTAACAGAGAAAACGATCCACTTAGAGGATGAGAAGGCATCGCTAGATGCCGAATATTATACCCGGGCCAAGGAGCCGGAAGTGCTCGGAGCGGAAATGCTCGGCCCGGAAGTCGTCGTAGACTGCGCCATGGCTTGGTGGCTTGATGAACTGCTCGGGGCCGCCACCAGAGACATCACTGAGTGACGTCAGTCAACTACTGTCAATATTTATTCGTTTGCATTCTGTGGATTGTGGCTATAAAAAGCCTGTGCAACTTGCTGGATATTAGCACTTCATCCAACAACTGTTTCTACCACTGCGCTTCGTACCTATCACCAACCTAGCAAATGGCTTCGTCTATGCAGTTTGCATCCGCCTTCATTCATGGTTTCGTTGCTCTGGAATCAGAGGCGTAGATGCCAGGTGCACAAGGCAAAATATACTATCATGGATCCAAACAGGGACCATGTCCATGAAATGCAATCGCATTTCTATATCCCCCAGAAACGTTGGCAGACCCCACTCTTTGCATTCATAACTCTTTCTTGAGCCCACTCAATTACTACGTCGACATGTTTAACGAAACAATGCTTGACCGTCTACCAAACGAAGAAGGTAAGCACATAACCCACCTGAAGAAGCTAATCCCACTTCTAACGTCTTTCATATACTACAGCTTCGATTCCATGAAGGAGGAAAACCATCTGTTATCATACCATCCTCCAACAACAATGGACTACCTCTCCTTACAACGAGAAAACGGCATACCTGCCCACGAACTGGAACTAAAGTAAGGTTGCGTTTGTACCATCATGCGTAACCTAGATATCAACGATGGTTTGGTCAAAAACCGATGAGTGGTTACACGAAAAGTTCATCCAAATACGCCTCATTGACACTTCTTCGCGGAGAACTTTTTGCATACCACACATAACGTTCGATTTCCAACCAAAGAATTGCCCTTGGACCATATTAATGACTTCATCAGTGCCCGGTATGTCAGTGCTGCAGAGGCCACCTGGAGAATGTTTGGTTTCGAGACGACAAGAAAAAGCCCCAGCGTTATCTGCCTGCCTTTGCACCTGCCAGGAAACAATTTACATCAGATGCACTGGCGTAACGGAAACGCTTCTACGGCATCGAAAGTCTTGAGATACTTTGCCCGTCCAAATGATAGTATATTTCTTGACCTCAAGTACACTAAATTCTACGCTAAATATATTCATAAGCCGTTTTTTGTAAACATCGTTCTCGTGGCAAATCAGTGGTTCGAGCAACCGTCACCAGATAGCAATGTACGACAAATTATCTCTGCGCGAGTAACTGATAGGATCGTCTGCAGACTAACATTTGTTTCCCCTCACAAAGGAGAACTCTTCTACTTACGATCACTCCTACTGCACAAAGTCGCATACAGTTTCGAAGACTTATGGACCGTGCATGGAAACACCTACAGTACTTTTCAAGAAGCAGCTACGTCGCTCGGATTGTTCGTAAACATCGCGGAAGCCTACGACGCCAATTTCCATTACGCTTGGAATACGCAACTACTTTCAACAGCTGTCAAGGTCTGACGCTTGATAGAGTGGTTTTAGACCTCCGTTCCAGTGTATTCTCCCATGGCCAATTGTACTGTAGCGTTTCGCGAGTTAGGCATAGAGATGCATGCCGTAAACTTATGGGCGAGGAGGACATCACTGGGGCAACCAAGAATGTTGTTTATCAGGAATTGTTGCTGCGTTGTTGACTGAATTCGTTGTTGGGATTTTGTGTTTTAGCCCTGATCTTACCTCAAAAGGTTTAATTACACTGTACTTTCACCGGCCAAGATGGTGTAGTGGTTTGTCTCTATGATTTCATTTCTATGATACTGCGTCTGAATACTCAATTTGATGCTACTGTAACGTCTAATTACGATGAGGATGCTTCATGTATGAGTGATGAACCATGACCGAAATGACCACCTTTTTGCCAAGCCTTTTACCCATGCTTGCTCATTTTAGCCCGGTTTTTGCCTTTTCTCCCCGAACGAGTGTCACCGGTTCGACTTCCACGTAAGGCGGCGAAGCCCCCGGTGCTTTGTTTGTTTGTAATCATATTGCATTCGGCCGCTTGCGGCCATGGCATAATCCTAATCCTAAACACTTCCACAGTTCCGACCAAGGCCGGGCACAAGGTGCTACGTATACATACGACGGTTGTTAGGGATCTTTGAATTGCCGCCCCAAGGCTTTTTGCTGTGGTATAGCGCGCCAATTTTTCTGACAGGTGTCAACTTGCAATTGAACTGCTAACTACCCAGGGGGCCTAACTGCCTGCAATGAGGATGCCAACTGCCTGTTCTTCCCTAGGGGAAATGATTTGACAGATTATCGGAGAAAAAGGCACGGCCCGGTTATGTACATCTGTGTACTAGTACATTAATTAGTCTGGAGCTCAAACACCCACAACGGGGAAATATGACGCCGGATAAGCTCATCATGTGCATTTTGTAAAGACTCTAATTATATCGGTGGGGGGGCTTGTGTTATCGTGGAGAGCTTTAAGCGAATCGTTCATATATGAGATCAAGCAGATCCCATCGATGCTTTCACAGACGAATGATCTAGTCCACTCACGTTGGTGTGACTTTGGAAGCACCCAACTCGAGAAATTCGTATTACGATCAAAATAGCAATAATACATTCCGCGCATACTCCCCGCAAACAAAGCAAAACAGCACCTACACCAACTGATTATCTAAGATCGCTATTCCACGCCAAAATAACTGAACAGAAACACATCAATAATTGACTAGCTAATATCAAATGCATCGTTCGTAAACACAAGGAGTCATCATACCCATCATCATTATATGTTATTAATCCTTCGAGTGAGTTAAGTAACTCTTTGCTTTATCAAGTAAAGTCTTTCCAGAAATTTTCCTCTTCCCCGCTTCCTCAATTCCACGCTCTCCCGGGCTGACATGAGCTGGTCCTCCTAGTAACTGTAAACGCTCAAACACCTCAGTAAATACCGACTTTTTGTCCATATTCTCAGAAACTGCGCTTCTTTCAGTTTCGGTAGCCCCCTCCGCCTTCGCATCATTCGCTCTAGTATTAGACGATCCAACATATACTCCATCATATCCACCTTGAAACGAGCTCATATGCTGCCCATCTCTGTCAGTATCACCTGGACCCGCACTCGAATAGTTTCTCTGCTGGTGGTTCTTCAACCATGGTATATTGGGTCTTATCGAATGCTTGCCCTTGATTGGTTGCGTTGTAGTTCCGTTTTGTCGTGCTCCCGACATGAATGCGCTGACCTTCTTCCCTGCGACTCCATATCTGTAAGTCTTCTCAAGCTCACGCCTTTCCCTCAGATCTTCGAATGCAGCAGTCCAGCCATCATGCCATGCTTGTCGTAAAACCTGTCTTCCTTCAGAATAGAAAGTCGATAGATAGTAGGAAGGGGACTGATCACTAGTCGCAAATGTTTGTGTGGACGATGGCACTTTAGAAGATGTAGTTGATTCTGCACGTGTCTGAATACTCTGGTTGGGTGCTGCAAAATTAGGTGAGCTGGCCGAACGGGAAAGCTTTCTAGAGCTAGCAGAATATGAAAAGGTGTTGCTCCGTTTGTGTCGGCTGGAGGCAACTCGGCGGGGATTTGAAATATTCTTCGCATCTCGCATAGGCGTTCCGTGCTTGGATTCTCCTTTGACGAATGGGTTAACCTTGGTGAGACCGAAAAACGAATTTCTACCGGTTCGTGGATGTAACCCCTTATTTTCGGCCAGTGATATACGGCTACTCTCTCTTATCAATCCTCTTGACGGACCCGCACAGGTTGTGGCTGTGTGCGGCATATCCAGAGAATATGAGTCATCTAGTTCCTTTGATCGGCTTAAGCTTCGTAAACTGCCTCGAAGGAAACCTTTGTTCTCTAACGACGATTGAGAACCAGTATTGAAATCGTTACCGTCAATCTGTGGTTTTTTTAAACTGGGGTTCTTCTTCCTAAGAACATTGCGGGCAGGGGGAGGGGGAGGGGGAGGGGGCTGCATGGCAGAATTCGGAATTCCGGCCGATCTTTTAGACAAGCCCCCAAAACTAGCCAAACTTCTTTTGCTTCTCTGACTAGAATTGCGAGTAGTTGATGTACCCTTGTTGAGGTTGAGCATTCCCGCATCGATAACGAATCGGTCTGGCGTGTATGGGCGAGCAGAAGCTTCAATAGTATTGAGAAAACCAAAATCGTCCATACGTTTCCGTTCTACTGGTGATGGGGTAAATTGCCCACCAATAGGAGACTCTGGGACACTTCCCGAACCTCTAATAGGCGAATTTAAAGTGCCATCCACTTGAGCAACACGGGTATCAACGCTTAAGGGCCCACGGGCTGGATTTTTCCTAGAATGTGATTCTGTAGACGTGGCTATAAAGTTAGAGGCATATCCTTCCGCGACCGGGCTAATTCCAGTAGCGCTACTATAACTGGACCTTCGGGTGACATTCAGGGGTGGAACAATGGCGGGATCTGCCAACTTTGAATACTGCGATGATGTTCGGCTTGTGAGAGGTGGCCGTGTCCGTCCAATCATCCCTCCTTCAACCACGCTATTGTCAGTGATTACTCTACCATGTAGTCTTCGATATGCTTCGGGTGAATAATCAATTGAGTTGCTTTTACTCCTTTCCATTCGGTACCTGGACCTATCGATCTGACCATCCACACCCATCTCATTGATCGAAGGCGAAGCTCCAAGATCGTTTCTCGATTCTGGGGTACTGTGGTGCATGGAAGGGTATGAGTAGTTGCAATGAGGTTTTGTCTCACTTCTCGAACTATTGCTTGAGTGATCCGAGAGAGTTGGTATTGCTAACGGAGTTTGTAACTGCAGGAGCCCGGGAGTGGTTGGTAACAGCCCATCTCCGATTACTTGCGGCTTGTGTCGAGGAACTGGCGAAAATTCGGTGCCCACTCCTAAAAAATACTCATCCTGGGGGGGTTGACGCAAGCCATTACCGGGTTGCTCCCGATGTGATATCGTTGGTTGATCAGTGAAAGGGGCAGGGGAAGCAGGAGCAGACCGTACGTTTCTAGAAGATCGACCGGATCCATAGTGACGATTCTTCGTCTGGGAGTTCCAGGATCTGTTGCGTTGTACGGCGGCTGTGAGTTGTTCTGCACTCATTGTCAAGGAGTACTGTCTACTACGATTCAGGCTATTATTTGAAGGATAACCACCAGCTGGGAATGATTTGTCGGGATTGGCGCTCGTAGGATGAACTGGCAGCCTCCGAGGGTTTGCCAATTCTGCTGTCATTGAAGATGCCCTCGCCGGAATATGAGACCTAGGTGAAACGTCCCTTCGTAAGGGAATTCTGGATTGTGGTGGTACAGTTCCGTTCTTCGAAGGGATCCATGGACTCCAGTATTCTTTGCCAATCTTATCAGGGTCCTTCATGCGATGTTTACTTAGACTCCGAGAAGCTACAATATTTGTCCTTCCAACAACATTACCAACCCTCGACCCCCGTAAGTTTGATTGCCCACTATCAACACTTGGGGTAGTCTTCCCTGAAAGAAGTATGGATGCAGGTGAATCGTGAAAGCCATGAGAAATGGTAGTGGTGGATGCAGGTGGCTGATATTCTATAGAACGACGCTGTAATCCTAACGAAGGAATTTGAGTTGCGAGATCGCGTAGCCCAATGGTTGCTGCCATTGAGGACAAAGAGTCTTCAGAAGTCGTGCTCTGGGAGTTTTCCGACATTTTCTCGGCTAAGCTGTTTAAGTTTCAGTGAGTATACTGCAGCCATTGGAGTAGTAGCCATACAACAGCAGGTGACTATGCGTGGATCAGCATGGCAGGAATAACTAGTATAGTGTCGGTGATTTGTCGTCTCGTCAGGGCAGTCCTATCTGTGCTGCAGCTTCGAGAACCTGAACTTTGACGATCTCTCGGCAATGGAGAATGGCGAATTTTGCGAGGGATTTGGAGATCTGAATGTTGTGGCAGTTTCGGAGCACGTGAATCGACATTCAACTCTCAGCCCAAACCCTCTACGCCTTCCGGACTTGTTTACGCCTCGTCACAGACTAGCATACGCCAGTACGCAGCCCGAGGCCAAGATCAGCAGACACTGAAAGAAATCCGCTGCATCTGGGGGGTGGTCAGTCGTATGTGCTCAAACTATTCTGACACGCCACCTTAACCACACAACCTTCGATTTTCTTCTTCCGGAATACCTATACGGGCCATACGAACTGCCAACTCACACATGTATATCGTTGGCAGATCCTGATATTTGAGTCGAGTAAGTGCTAACAGGAAATTGATATGTTTTCTTGCAGCTAATACAATCGCGGCATAAGACCACAAGCTCCAGCCCCAACCATATTTACGCCTCCGTTGTGGCACAGCTGAATCAGTCAGACTGTGGGGCATCAAGCCTTCCTTGGACCTTCATGTCACCAGAACGCACAGCAAACTCGAAACAAGCTTATCACGTCCTTTTTCCTTTTTGCGGGACTTCAAGCAAGTCGATGGTGTCATTGGGCCTGTTACCTGACGAGTAATAGCAGGTTTATTCGAAGCAGGCGCGCGGTTCCGTGGCTGGATATCCTTACGACGGAAGATTCCACGTCGACCGACGAACCGGATTACGCCACACCATGGCTAGAACAAACGAACCCTTTCCTGTCTCAGCTCAAAAGTTAGCCGAAGGATTATCATTTTTCTTCAAAACTCTAACGGTTCATGTCTGTGGCCGATCACTTAGGTAAGTTTGAATTTGCGTATTGTATTCCAACATGACGAAAGTCACAAAGTATATCCCTTTAAAATTTCACTTTTGGATGGATCAGCATCTAACAAAGATATGAATTGATGGGCAGGCAGACTCTGGTTGCTAGCAATGTTTCATCTGAACCGGACTGGTATCTTCAAACTATCCGTTCGGGTTTCTTCGTCCGAGTGAGAGAACGATACCACCAGCACTAAAGTTGCCTTATCAGCTATTTAAGGATGCGTTTGAGTGTCCGCCACCCATCAAACTATAATTTAAATAACTTGTGATCGAGTGGGAGTAGATCATAGTTGGGTGAAGTTCAATCTGTGACTGCCAAACACTCTCAATAAAGTTTGTAATTATGGTTCGCACTGTGGTGACAAAGCTCTGGAGTATAAACTTGAGGCTTTGTTGCAAATAACATACAGTCTATCGAGCAGCCATTCAGCATCATGGTGTTACTTCTGGATTTTTACTTGGAGCAGGAGAAATTTGAGGATTTTATATTGCTTTCTGTAGCAGCTGTGTCAAGGGTTCAGGGCAGGGTATCGAGGTTTCAGGGCTTGGGGTTCTAAGGGTTATAAAATCCGAAAGCCGGAAGGCTCAAGAGTCAAGAATAGTCTGTAGCTAAAGAAACAAGGACTGTACGCAAGAGATTCGATCCAGAATCACCGAGTATGAAAGAAGTAAAAGCCGAAGCTAATTGATTGTTTCATAGACGAGAGAATGAGTGAAGAAAGCAACTTATCCTCCGCCAAATGGCCCAGTTTATATACAGTAATTCACTCGTTCTATAATACATCCGAACTCCTGCTTTCTTTGTACACCTCTCTTGCACGATTCCTACGTCTCCCGTGAAACCAGATTTGAAACCTGATTTAATTCTTGTCGTGCTTTAAATTTTGTTCGAAACCTGATTTTATTCTCGTCATGCCTTAGACTCCACTCGAAATCTGATCTCATTCTTGTCATGCTTTAGCTTTCGTTCGAAACCTGATTTCATTCTTGTCGTATGTTATCCTTTATATTATTTATTGATCATCACTCTGCCATCGATCATCACTCTGCACAACCATGACAGTAGCTCCCCCACACTAATGCTGAGTACCTACGAGGTTCACAACCTGGGCTTGCAAGGTTGTTCAGAATGAAAGTCATCAATGGCCTTGAGTCCGTCTACATTGGCCACAGGCTCCCAGCTGTGCTTGTCGTACCCTCTCCATTTCACAAGATATGGTAATTGCCTTCGGAACAGCCTGGAATTGTCCACCCGTTCCACTTCGTACTCCTCTTCTCCTTCAACTATCACTGGTGGTGTAGGTTTTTGCTTTTGATGTGGGAGAGGATCTTCAGTGGCTTTCTCCAAACGAGATATCCGTTGGACGTCATGAATATGTAGCTGGTTGGGTAGTCCGATTCGATAGGCCCAGGGACTAATAACCTCGGTGATTTCATACAGCCCATTGCATTTCCAGTTGAGTTTCTTACTTGGTCGTATTGTTGATAAGTTTTGTGCGTCCAGCCAAACTTTATCACCAATTTCTAATATTGTGCCAACCCTTCAGGACTTATTGGCCTGTTTGGACTGTACAGCTTGGGCTCTTTTAATTTCTGCTTTAAGTTTGCTAAAAAGTTGTTCCATTCGTTGGGCCACCTGCTGTGCGTGGACTTCGCGGATATCCTTCGGATTTCTGAGCGCATGTTGGCCAAAGGTCATTTGTGGACGGAATCCATAATTGCCAAAAGATATGGAGTAATTTGTTGTTTCCAATGTATGATTATTGGCTGCGAACTCTGCCATGGATAGCTATCGGGCCCAGTCATTTTGCTGATAATTGACAAAATTTCAAAGGTACTGTTCCATTACTGTATTGATTCTCTCAGTTTGGGCGGCTGTCAGAGGATGGAATGCGATTGACAGTCTTCGTTCAATTCCCAATCTTTCGCAGATATGTTCGCAGAATTCTGAAGCGAATTGCAGTCCTCAATCTGATAAGATTATTTCAGGCAGTTCGTCCAGTCTGAACACTTTCTTAATGTATATTTCGCCCAGTCTCATTCTGTCCATGCTGTCTGTGCAAGGTACCAGATGACGCATTTTTGTTAGGCGATCAACCACTATCCATATTGCATCGAATGCTTCGCTTTCCGGCAACCCAACTACGAAGTCCATGTTCAAGTTCTTCCACAGTTGCTCTGGTATCTCTAGTGGTCGTAGTAATCCATGGGTCTTTCCGTGGATTGCCTTACTTCACTGGCAGGTGTGGCAGTTTCGTACATAGCGGTCCACATTCTTTCCTATTTGGTTCCAGGAATAGCTTCTGCTTAGCAGGTCATCGGTTTTTGCTCCTTCTGGGTGCCCCGCGACCGGAGAATCATAATATTCCTGGATCAATTTGAGTTTGTCCACATCTGTTGGTTGGATTTGTATTTTGGGAACTTCCAAAGGTTGTTCCTTATGGGTGTATAGTTCTTTACTGCTGTTGTACGGGCATTGTTGACACACTCTGTTTACCCAGTTCAATAATTCTTCGGTGCTTGTTGAATCGTTGTCCAGAATGACCATCTCTGCAAATGCCACTACCAAAATTTTGCATAGCTCCTTGTTGAGGTTTTCTGTTTTTAGTACGATTTGCTGGGTTTTTTCTGCCCCCCCCCTTCGGAAGAATGTCTCCTGGCATTCTTGTGAGTGCATCGGGCTTGTGTCCTTGTTTGCCTGGGCGATAAACGATTTTGAACTTGATGCGGGAGAGAAATTCTGCCCACCTTGTCTGCCTTCGGTTTAACAGTGTCGATGTCATAAAGTTTTCCAGATTCTTGTAATCTGGGTAAATCTTAATCAGATGTGCTGAACCTTCACACTCAGGCCTCCACTGTTTCAAACTTTCAACTATCACGCCTAATTCTTGATTATAAATATTGTAATTGTCTTCGGCAGGCGAATGTTTTTTGGGAAAGAAGGCTACTGGATATAGCATGCCTTGGGTGTCGTACTGTGAAAGGACTCCTGCGGATATGTAACTTGAGACGTCGGTTTCAAGGACTATCTCTCATTCATTGTTCAAATGGGCTAGCACTGGTGCCGTTGTAAAAGCTAACTTGAGTTTGGCGAATGCTCTTTTCTGATAGGGTCCCCAATGAAAGGGTATTAGTTTTTTTGTCAGTTTTGTTAGCGGTTGTACCACCCTACTGTAATTCTGTATGAATCGTCAGTAGAAGTTGGCAAAGCCTAAAAAGGGTTGAACTTCTTTAAGTTTCCCCAGTGGTTTCCAATTTTCAACTGCATGGACTTTCTCTGGATCTATTTTGATTTCACTTACTCCGACAATTAACCCTAGGTACTTGACTTCTTCCTTATGGAATTCGCATTTTTCTGCTTTTAGGTAGAGACCAGCTTCCTTGAGTGCAGTCATGACTGCTCTGATGTGTTCCTTGTGTTCCTTCAGATTATCGCTGTAGATATGGATGTTGTCCAAAAGAGCTGTGCAGAAGATGTCTAGGAAAGGTCGTAGTGTGTCGTTAATGAATTCTTGGAAGGATGCTGGTGTGTTGGTAAGTCAGAAAGGCATAACCAGTGATTCGAAAAGTCCATAGCAGGTTCTGAAAGATGTTTTCCATTCGTCCCCTTCTGTGATTTTAATCATATTAAACGCATCGCGGACGTTTAGCTTGGTGTAATAGCGAGCCTTCCAGAGTCTTAGCAGGGTTTCTTGGATTGATGGTAGGGGGTACCAGTTTTTTATTGTTTCTTCATTCAGGCCTCGGTAATTGACACAGAGTCTTAAGCCTCCTCCCAGCTTTGGAGCGAACAGTACTGGAGCTCCACAAGGTGATAAACATGACCAGATAAATCCCTTGAATGAGTTCTTCTCACGAAAGGTGATGCTGCTACTGCTCAGATATCTAAACTTGGTTTTTCCAGATCTGCTGCTGTTGTTTTTATGTGATTGCCCCATATCCATACGCTCGAATGATGTAGGCAATGCTGATGACAGTAGCTGCTTATGAAGCCGATCCTTCGTACCTGGAATTTAACTGTTATGTCGTGAAGTTGTAATCATGGCAATTCTGGTATGATCGGATAATGCCCCAACTGTGTTACGAATGCTGGTAGTTGCATGATCTTATTCCCATATTAAACTTGGCCATGGTCGTAATGGTTCCTGATTCGATGGGTCTTCCATTGATGACCTCTAACTCTCTTGATTCTCATGATTTTTTCTCTTCTAATTGACGATGGTGAATAATATCTTTGTCCACAAATGCTATTCCCATGGCTCCGCAGTCAATTGAAGTATGCGTATCGATCAACCTGTCTCTGATCTTCAGCGAACATTTCACAACAAGATGATTGCTTTCCATTAAAGACTTCTGAATTTCTGCACTACTAATTGAAAACTGCAAAATTCCACAAAGAGACTTGACAACTGTAGACAAAGGAGATTCGTGCTCAGCACAATGGCCATCCTTATCGCACTGGCCTAGACTTTTTCCAACTCAACTTCTTTTCCCGAATCTGCGTCCATTTCATTTCCTGCTTTCCTAAAAGGTATTACTTCTACCTGCCCTGATGCTGCTTTCAATTTTCTCGCACAACTTGCTGCAATGTGCCTTGAATCCCTACAGTACCTGCACAATTCTCCTTTCCGTCGTCTTTTTCGTTCCTCCGGTGTAATCTTCCTCCTCTTGACTGCTGAATGGGCTATTGGAGCAGGACTGTAATAACCTACCACAGTGCCTGTGGGTGCTGTTTCTGAGGCAGGTGTGGTATTGCTCGTGGTTTCGTGTTGCTTTGACCCTGCAGTCCATCTTCCTGACTTTCTTTCTGCAGCTCAGGTGTGGATTTGGGAGTTTCACTTCGAGCACATTTCGACAAATTCCGTCCGGTTCGACGGGATGTCACAGTGCTGCAGTGAGTCCTTCAGCTCTTCTGATAGGCCTGGTCGTAATACTTCAAACTGGGCTGCTTCGTTCCAATTGACATCATGTACCCACCATTGGAATTTTGAGTAGTATTGGGCAAATTCTCAATCTTTTTGCTTAAGTTGGAGCAGTTCCCGATTCGCTGTGGCCCGTATGTCTTGGTCTCCTCAGGCCAACTGCAACAGGTCCATAAATTTTTCTAGTGACTCTAACTTCAGATCACCGGTTTTGCTGTCGATGTATAGTTGAATTTGATTCAGGGCCACGCCTTCTAGTCGATTTGCCGCATACCTCATTTGGTTTGTTCGCTACAGAATCATCCCTGTTCATCCGCAATTTTCATGGCTAGTTGTACCATCCATTCTCGAAGTGCCCTTCGGTCTGTTCCAGAAAACCTTAGAATTTCACTGCCTTTGTATCCTCTACCACTGTTGCCACCATCTGATATTCCTGCCAGTGCTAATACTGGCTTGACCTGATCAAGATATTTGTTTCTTTCTTCTCCACAGATCCTTAACTGTTCCACAGTTTTTTCTAGTTCCTGTCTGAGGTTTTCTGTCCCTTCTGGTGTTCTGTTTTCCAATCCTTGTTTCAAATCTGTAATCCTGGCTTGCAGGCCTCCATGTGTGCAAACTGGCACTCTTTCCTCTGTGGTTCTCAACTTCTGTTGTGTAAAAAGCAGCTCCTATTTCAGGTTATTCCGTTCCTCGATGACCTTGTTTCCTTCTGCCAACAACTCCGATATTTGTGCCTCCACATTCTTCACAGATTGCTGTGCCTTGTGCAATTCTTTCAACCTGCTGGTTGTCGGTAACTGAGCAAGGGCTGTTAGTTCTGTATTGATGTTCTGAATGTAACTTCTGAGCTGCTCTTTGTTCATGATCTCCATATTTGCCAGCGTTATGTTTTCCAGTTCCAATTGTGGTGCCCCCATCAGCGTCACATTGCGGGTTGCACTTGATCATTCTCTTGCCATCTTTGCAATTTTCGAACGGTGATTGGTGTAGATATTTATTGATTCTGCAGCTGAAAATTTGTGCTACTTCAAGGCACTTGTCACAGATGCGCCTCCAGGTATCGCTTTTCCAGTATATCCAGCAGTCGTTGCCACAAGGAATTTTACACCAAATACACTTATTGGAGTTGCAGTACATTAATGCCTGGCTAGATACCAAGGCAAGAGAGTTTCAAGACCGAAGGTCCACAGTAAACAAAGGATACGATCACGTTCCTCGATGCAATCGAAAATAGTATCGAATTCCTTTATACTGCAGTTGCAGGTAGGTATTTCGGCCAACTGCTGAATTGCTCCGCAGTTGCAGTGGATGGTTGGGTTTGGATAATCGTGATCTAAATCTTTTTCTTCTTCCAGACAGTAGCAAAAATTAATACAGTCACAGGTCCTTTCGTCCTCGTTCATATATTTAGAAGTGGCACTGATTGTTAAAAATATCTGAATTTATAGATCTTCGAAAGGTCCACAAACAAGGTAAACAGATGTGTGTCCAGTAGGAATTGGATAGCCAATCTGTTTCCGAAGTTGCTTGCTGATTTGAAAACTTTGCAGGACGGGTTGCATGTGCAATAACAGTAATAGCAGCCTAAGCGGTGAGGGTAACAGCACATAAAACAAGAATATAACCGGTAGAATTGATTTTGTTATTGTTCTTCTGTCAAGGGTTCAGGGCAAGGTATCGAGGGTTCAGGGCTGGGAGTTCTAAGAGTTATGAAATCCAAAAGCCGGAAGGCTCAAGAGTCAAGAATTGTCTGTAGCTAAAGAAACAAGGACTGTACGCACGAGACTTGATTCAGAATCACCGAGTGTGAAAGAAGTGCAAGCCGAAGCTAATTGATTGTGTTATAGACGAGAGAACAAGTGAAGAAAGAAACTTATTCTGTACCAAATGGCCCGATTTAGATACAGTGATTCACTTGTTCTATAATATATCTGAACTCCTGCTTTCTTTGTATACCTCTCTTGCACAATTTCTACGTCTCCTGTGAAACCTGATTTGAAATGTAATTTCATTCTCTTCGTGGTTTAGCTTTCGTTCGAATCCTGATTTCATTCTCACCATACGTTAGCCTCGACTCGAAACCTGATCTCATTCTCGTCGTCGATTAGCTTTCGTGTCAAACCTGATTTCATTCTCGTCATACGTTATTCTTTGAATTATTCATCGATCACCACTCTGTCATCGATCTTCACTCAGCACAACCATCATATGATCTACGATAAAGAACGTCCATTCGATGACTATTACCGTTTTATCTTTTACAATTGTCATACACTTTCTATCCTGTTTAATTTACGCTCTCGATAATTTATTTATTCTTTCGTTATTACACACTTCTTTCCAATCAAATAACTCGTAGACGCAAGCATTCTCCACCTCCACCCAATCCAAGTCATCGACCATTTGAATAAGATGATGATGCCGATGACGAGCTCTCAGACATTCCTGATACACACGATTATCGCTGCCTTAACGATGAAAATACACAATTCTCCTCCCGAAGACCTACCATTAAGCACTCTGCTCTTTGCCAACTAACTCCTACTTGCGCCCAACCCCATGCCGCGAGTTGACAAGAGGTCCATATTGAAATTGATGACAATTATCGGGAGGAGCAAAGAACCCCCGAGATTTTTTGTAAGAAGGTATGAACTCTGATGATTAGATGACGATTTTCATATTCTAATCATTATTATAGCGCATGACACATAAGGAAAGGGGTGAGCACTGTGTGGTCTTGAAAAAGCTTTGGGAGAAGATCACTTCCTTGGATTCTATTGACTGTTAGGGGTTTTCCCTTATCATGCGTATGAGGTACATTAGGCTTAGTCCCCTTGGCGCACCACTGACATCTTGTGTCATTGGGCGAGGATACACCCCTGAGGATGTCAACTAATAAGTAAGCGGAAGCCTCAACAAAGCCAGGTGAAATTCCCTTAATATTCCAAGCTTCAATACTGCGTCTTAGCAAAGTGGACTAGCTAATTCATGTGACGACAATACGCACATTCGATCTGACAGTAACTGAGGGGTGATTCCTTCGGTGCTGGCCAAGGCATGGGACACACCAAACCATACTGCAGCCGCAAAGGAATAGCCTTGCAGGAACCTTCGGGTTAGCTGTGCTTTACGAATCTAACCAATGTTACTCAATATCCAGCGAATACTGGGATAAAACTGTACTCGGAACTGCAGTACAGTTCTCCAAGATAGTTGGACGAACGATATTATCTTAGTATGAGGGGCTCTGCTATCTCCTGAGTGAAAGAGTCAATAGAGATAAGCTAACTGCACCCCGGTAGTTAATCCTACCTAACAGATAAGTGTTCGGACCTACACTGTCGAACCCCAGCTCTGTAGCGTTTGCAAACATGAACACTGAGAGTGGGCACCCCCTTTGCGGAAAACGGATAAGATCCGATGTCACTAGGTACGTGGCAAAGTATGAGTTGGCAGCTCATCAAACCTTTGATCACTATTCCACTCGTGGAGAAGAAAGATACCTAATACGAAGTAATAGTCTGATATGTGTGTCAGCAACATCATCACAGATGCGGGACAACTTTTGGGATGCCTGGTGATAGCTTACACCATCACACGTTGTCAAACGGAAACTCTCAGCAGTCAACTACCGAGTTCGGCTTTATGGTAACCATCGGTTATTGTGCGAACACCCACCTCGGAAGATTAAATGTTATCGAGATATTACTATTCACCCACATCACAATATTTGAGAAGTACCTTCATGCCTTATTTATATACCTGTGATACGGAAATACTCACATATATAAAGACAATTTAAACCCACAGTTTATCACAACGATCAAGCACAACCGATAACCACAGTCAGAACAACAACAGCAGGAAACCATCTGAAATATTATTAAGTTTTTACCTTAAGAATATTCTATTTACCTATATTCCAATTCGCACGTGAAGACATTATCATCTATAATGCTCCCTATTTGCACCAGTATTACCAAACCGAAGCTCACCTCGACTTCTTGTATGAGTTTTTGCAATACAACAATCTGGTGGACAATTATTTCCACTTTTGCGAAACTGGTGAGTATCCCTCGCAAGTATCTTACGACAAGTCTTCAGAAGCTTACCTACAAAACTCCTACGACTTTTAGGATAGTGGTTGTACTCTGCCAATGCCAGTATATTTCCATACCCCACAATGACTACGACGAAATACTATCAAGTTCCACTTCTTCAGTTTCATTCTAGTCATGAAGATCAGACTATATCGATATCAAGTACGATGATACCGATCTGCATCTACACACCCAGCAGTACCCCTGCAACATTGACGAGGTGACAGGACAAATAGTTGGAGCAGAATGCGGTATCCAACAGACACTTTCCAGTTTTAAAGCATTGGTTCTTGCCGAAGTGAAGCCCATCGCCACCAGAGATGCAATATTCAATAACTCTGTCGCCACTAATGCTGACAATACTGCCCAGATCCACTTGTGGTGGTATCATTATGTCACAAAAGTCGATCCAGCAATGAGAAACACTGACCCTCCTCGTACATACATTTCGGTGATATTTATTTCATTCTCTTTACGACAATTTTAGTTTGACAAGATATAGACCCTGGGCACGATTACCTCCTCAAACTCAGCAATAGTCTATAAGTGCAAGAAGAAGGTGGATTCTTTATATGGCTTCAGAAAAATGGTCCAGGATGGAGTCAAACAACGTGTCAAACACCTTCTTGATTGAGACCGATTCACCTGCCCTGAGTGGACGAGAATGGTATCTCTTTGAACAATGTCAAAATGTATCATCTAATGTATCATTTTAGAATTGCAAGTATTGTTTTGTGGCGACCAAAATCGTGGACCTACATTATGAGACATACTTTGCAGGAGTAAGACAATTGGAAATGAAAGACTGTGGAATGATCGATATGATCAATTCAACGTTGATTGTATTTGCTGTGACTGCGATTCACCATTGCCTTGGTATTACACCTAGCAAGTTCGCAGCGGGGTCATATACAATCACCCACAATTTTCCTGATTGGATGTCATCGGCTATCACTTGTCTCGGATGCCAGAGCCATTTTTTTCGGATAGCCTGCAAACAAATACCCACACCATCGATAAGCAATGACGGATAGTTAATGGTCGCAGTCACTTCTGCTTCGAATCGCCGATGACAAACGGACAGCCAACAACCAGCTGAATGGCATTGGGAAAGAAGCTGACGCTCGCCGACAACATATGGACAGCTGGCATACAACTGAATGGCCGAAGCCACAAACCGACGACAGCCGGAGGCCTAAGAATGTGCGCCGACTCTGATCAGCGAAGTTGCTCTCTATCGCAAAAGGCCTATTCGTCTGGAGGTCATCAGATTGAAAGGGTACCACTGGTCCGGAAGCCCAAGCTGGCGAGCTTGATGTCATAAAGAATACCGATGGTCTGATTATAATCTAATGACAATAAAGACGATAGAGAATCGAGAAATGGAGGACCGCAATGTATGCGAAATGAGTGGGCCTTGGTTCGAAGGTGGTTACGATGCTGGAGCTCTAGGGAAAAGCATAGATAGAAGTATTTGTTAGAAGCGAAGACGAAGGTATTAAGACCTTGGTTCTTCGAAGGTAGAAAGGCATCAACTTTCTCAGCTAGGAAAACAAGCCTTAACAATATACGCATTGAAAAGCAATTTATTTGATTGAGAATCATTTGGCGATATCACATCCCGAGCAAACCTCCTAACGTACCTTTGAAGTAAGTACCGAATTAAGTAGGGATACTACTTTGACCGGGTAAACCTGGAGCGAAGCTCCTGGTGTTACATTATATTGTCAGTAAGAAACGCTTCCGAGGAAGGTATTCTTTCTACCCATACCGATACCTCAAGTGACCTTGATGCCAAATAACTCCAACTGTCACTGTTGAGTCAACTTCTTCGATTTAGCTGGAATCCGATCGCAGCTTCCAGAACCAGAACCATTCAACTTCTTCGATAGCATTGACGCTCTCTGAAACGAAGTCGATGAACCTTTTGAGGATTACTTTTGGAACGCACCAGATACACCGTATCCATGGAACCTCCACTGGACGGATATGGCCACACAAGAAGGAGGTCTAAGTATGAACGATCCAGTTTTCGCTGATTATTGGACTTGATGCAAAGGCTTGCACGTAGATTGCGAAGATCAGGATGTGTGTTATTGCAAGCTCAACTGCGGAGGAACCACACAACAATCGGAAGATTAGCAGCTGCTCTATTGACCATCGTTACAGCCATTTACCACTGAAATTGGTAAATAAATTTGGACGAAATACCACCCCTATTATGTTACCTATTTCCATGTTGCTGATCCTTAATTACGTACGCCTCCCAACAGACTATGAACCGTTGGTACAACTGCAGCAAGAATCTGGAGCTCGATTCCGCTGCTTTCACACCACCCCTGTTGAGCAATGTTTCGTCGTACTATAATAGTCAGGTTAGACACCTGCATGACAGACGCCTACATGGTAGTTACAAGGGAAAATGTGTTGATCCTATCCAATGATAAGGATAAACAGGTGACACAATACCAGCCAATCACAAGGAAAGACATTCTGGACTGGGTTATTGAACATTTGTGTTAAGGTTTCAAGGCTTGGAGTTCCAGGGGTTATAAAAACCAAACAAGAGGGTGCAGTGATTGTGGGTACTGCGTAACAAACTAGAAACTCGCAATCCAGAATCACAGAAGCGAACAAAGGTGGTGCCGAAGCTATTGATTTTTTTGTGGACTAGGGAACGAGTGAAGAACAAACCTATCCTCCGCAAATCCATCGCTCTTATATACAGCTAACGCGACGGTCGTCACCTTAATTCACTCATTCCAAAATACATCCTAACCTCACCCAACTATGTACGCAACCCTTCCGAAACACAGCTCACGCCATAACCATCGCGCTATATTTACAACCCAACCATCAAAACCTGATTCCTTCCACTGAAACCTGATTGATAGAAGAAAACCTGATTCCTTCTATCAAAACCTGTGTCCTTCCAACAAAACCTGTTTCCCTTCGTATTCCCTCTAGCCTTCATCGATCCGCACTCCTTCCCCGATCCTCACTCAGTTCAACCGTGACAGTAGCTCCCCTTCCCATACGCGGAGTTCCTACAAGGTTGTTGATCCGGGTTTTCCAGGTTGTTCTTCATGGAATATATCGATTGCCTGAAGTCCGTCCACGTTGACCGCCGGTTCCCAGCTCCGGTTATCGTAGCCTTTCCACTTGACCAGATACTGCAGCTGTCGTCGAAATATCCTGGAATCCTTGACGCGTTCCACTTCGTATTCTTTTTCTCCGTCCACGATCACTGGAGGTGGTGCCGATTTGATTTGTCCCAGTAGTGGGTTGTTCAAGGTTCGGCTTAAATGTTAGATAGGTTGTACTGGATATATATGGATGTCCTTGGGTAGGTCTAATTGATAGGCCCACAGGCTAATGACTTCGATAATTTTGTATGGGCCTAGGTATTTCCAGTCGAGCTTTTTGTTTTGCCTCCGGGTCGTAATGTTCCTAGTGTCCATCCATAATCTATCTCCCACTGTCATCTCTGTTCCTTCTCTGCGTCGTTTGTCCACCTGTTCCGCTTGTATCAATTGTGCTCAGGACATTTCGGCCTGTATCTGTTCAAAGATTTTACTCATCTTTTGGGAAAGGGTATTGGCGTTGATTTCCCTGATGTCGTTCACATTCTGAACTAGATGTTGACTAAATGTCATTCGTGGATGGAAACCGTACTTGCCAAAAAAAGGTGAACAGCATGTTGTTTCCGAGGTGTGATTGTTGGACGCGAATTCTGCCATAGGTAGCGACGAAGCCCAGTTGTCCTGTTGATAATTGACAAAGCTTCTCAGATATTGTTCCATAATAGTGTTTATTCATTCTGTTAGGCCGTCCGTTTGGGGATGGAAAGCAGTCGAAAGTCTTCACTCAATTCCGAGTCTTTCACAGACATGTCACCAGAATACCGAAGCGAATTGAAGTCCCCGGTCTGATACTATAGTGTCCGGTAAGCCATGTAACTTAAATACATTTCGTATAAACATTTCGCCCAGTTTTCTGCCGTCTGTATCGTCTCGACATAGTACCAAATACTTCATTTTCGAGAGTCTATCAACTACCACCCGTATGGCATTGTACCCTTCGCTATCTGGTAACCCAACCACAAAATCCATACTGAGATCCTTCCATGGATGTTGCGGTACTTCGAGCGGTTTCAACCATCTGTAGATTTTTTGATTCTTTGGTTTGCTGCGTTGGCACACATGACAATTCTGTACATACCTATCCACGTCTGCTCTCATACCTGGCCACTGATAATTCCTTTTGAGTAGGTCCAAGGTTTTTGCACATCCTGAATGTCCTGCTGAGGGTGAATCGTGATATTTCTTTAACAACTGTAGCTTGTCCGATTCTTTTTTGACTTGCGTTGGGTTGATGAACAATCCTTCGCTGCTGTCGAATGGGCAGTCTTTGCACACGTTTTGAATCCAGTTCCACAGCTCCTTTGGATCAGTTTCATCTTGATTTACCACCTGCGCAAATGCTACCATGAGTCCTTGTTGTATTCTTTTGTCGAGATTTTCCGTTTTGAGTATGATTTGATGAGTTTTTTCTGCCCCCCCTTGGGAGAAATGTCTCCTGGCATTCTGGTGAGTGCATCGGGCTTCTGTCCCTGTTTTTCCAGGTGGTGAACAATCTTGAATTTGAATTTTGACAAAAATTCAGACCACCTTGTTTGTTTTGTATTAAGTAACTTTGACGTCATGAAGTATTCAAGGTTTTTGTGGTCCGTCAGTATCCTGATCGGATGCGCTGATTCTTTACATTCTGGCCTCCATTGTTCGAGAGATTTGACGATGGCTTCTAATTCCTGATCGTAGATTTTGTAATTTCCCTCGGCTGGTATATGCTTCCTGGACAAGAATGCAACCGGATGAAGAATTCCTTTGTTGTCGTACTGAGATAGGACTCCTGCCGAAACATAACTAGAAGCATCTGTTTCTAGGACGATTTCCTTTTCGTAATCAAAATGTACGAGGACTGGCGCTGTGGTAAATGCTTCTTTCAGCTGCGCAAAAGCTCGTTTTTGATCGAGTCCCCAGTAGAATGGTACCATCTTTTTTGTTAGTTTTGTCAATGGTTGAACCACCTTGCTGTAATTCCTGATAAACCTTCGATGAAAGTTGGTGAATCCTAAGAATGCTTGGACCTCCTTGAGTTTATTTGGTGCCTCTCACTTCTTGACTGCCGTTACTTCGTCTGGATCCATTCTAATTCCATTGACACCTACTATTAATCCCAAATACTTGACCTCCTGTTGATGAAATTCGCATTTTTCGGCTTTCAGGTACAGTCGTGCTTCCTTTAACATTGTCATTACTGCTCTAACATGTTCCCGATGTTCCGTTAAATTGTCACTATAGATGAGAATGTCATCCAGAAACGCCATGCAGAAGATGTCCAAAAAAGGTCTAAGTGTATCATTCATGAATTCTTGGAAAGATGCCGGTGCGTTGGTGAGTCCGAAAGGCATTACCACGGATTCGAATAAGCCATAGCGGGTGCGGAATGCCGTTTTCCATTCGTCTCCTTCCACAATTCTAATCATGTTGTAGGCATCTCGAACGTTCAGCTTGGTGTACCATTTAGCTTTCGATAACCTTAGCAAGGTTTCTTGGATTATGGGTAATGGATATCGATTCTTGATCGTTCCTTTGTTTAAACCTCCATAATTCATGCATAACCTGAGGCCTCCGTTGGATTTAGGTGTACACTGTACTGGGGCACCGCATGGTGATGACGATGATCTAATGAACCCCATTCGACAGGTTCTTTTCAATCCATTCTTTCGAAACCTGTAACTCTTCACTTGATAAGCTATAAATTGGTCTGAACGGAGGTGTAAAGCCTTCTTGCAACGTAATTTTATGATCATAGGGCCTGTGTGGAGTTTGTTGTTCAGCAATGACCTTATCAAAGAGAGGAAGGAACTCATGATATTCTTTAGGAATTCACTGGTCCAGCGGTTGTTCTTGAAGGTCGTTTATTTAGAAGGCCTTGTTGATTTTGTATAACGTTACCGTGTATACCTTGAGTTTCTCCTGTTTGTTTCGTCTTATAAATGGTACTGCTGCTAGCGCATATATGTTCTGCCTCGGTTTATCCTGTTGCTCTGATGTTTTCATATGATTTCCCCATACCCATATATTTGAATGATGTTGACAGTGTTGTTGACAGTAACTGCTTTCGAATCTGATCCTCTTATTCTGAAACTTGATCATGACATCATGAAGTTGTAGCCATGGGAGTCCCAATACTATAGGATAATGGCCTAGCTTTGTGACGAATGCCGGTAACCATTCTTGATGTCAGCATATTCTTAAGTCAACTTTAGTCATAGTTGTAATTGTTCCTGACTCTATAGGCCTTCCATCTATTACTTTTAATTCTCTTGGATCTTTTAATTCCTTCTCTTGTAACTGATGATGGCGGACGAAATCTTTGTCAATGATTGCTATTCCAGTAGCTCCGCAATCTATCAAAGCATGCGTATCAATAATTTTGTCCTCTTTTTTCACCGAGCATTTCACTACGAGATGTTTGCTTTCCATAGAAGATTCCTTTATTTCTGCGCTTGATATAGAAAACTACAAAATACCAAAACTAGCATTGACTGACAAAGGAGATTTGTGTCCAGCGCAATTGCCATCCTTATTGCACTGGACTAAACTTTTCCCGATTCCACTTCTTTTTAGTGTTAGCAACGGGTCCGGGTTATCCGGCCGCGGTCCGGTTCGGAAGCGGACCCGCAGCCCCGGGTCGGTTCTGGAACCGCCAAGGAACCGAACCGCCCAATCACAAATGGTTAAAAACCGGAACCGCACCGAAACCCGCCGTGTTTTGGCGGGTTTTACCTGCAGCAGAGCCTCATTTTTCATCGGCCTCAATAATCACAGCTTTTCTGCTTCAATTAAGTATTTGAGTTCTGATTGGATCGCAACATGTTATATACGTATATTATGCAGTTTTTGACGCTCTTTCACGTCCCGGTCTCCGATTTGCGATACAATTAGTATTCGTTGAGTCGCTGTGAAATAAAGCCGAAAATACGTCCAAAATCGACTGTTTTTCGCAGCGACTCAACGAATACTAATCGTATCCCAAATCGGAGACTGGGACGTGAAAGAGCGTCAAAAACTGCATAATCTACGTATATAACATGTCGCGATCCAATCAAAACTCAAATACTTAATTGGAGCGATAGTTTTTGAGAAGAAACCTGCCAAAACCCGGCGGGTCCGGGTCGGTTCCGGTTCCGAACCGCCCATGGAACCGAACCGCCCAATCACAAGCGGTTCCGAACCGGAACCGACCCTGACCCATAATTTGGAACCGTTGCTAATACTACTTCTTTTCCCTTCCTTGATTCCAAATCTGCATCTCCTTCATTTTCCACCTGCTTAAATGGTGACACTTCCGTTTGTACCGACGCTGCTTTGAGTTTCCTTGGGCATGACGCCGTGAAATGCCTGTTATTCCCACAGTACATACACAATCCACCTTCCCTGCATCTCTTTTGTTTCTCTGGTGTGATCTTTTTTCCTTTGACTGCTGAAAGGTCCATTGGTGCAGGGCCATAATATCCTGTAACTGATCCTGCTGGTGCCGCCTCTGGGGCGGATGTGGTGTTGGTTGTTTTATCAAATTTTTTAAAGCCCTCCCATCTGCTGGACATCTTTTCTGCGGCATGTCTCCTCAGCTGTGAATCTCACTTTGAGCATAGTTTGACAAATTCGACTATGCTTTCTGGTTCGTCAATATGTGGCAGTGAATCCTTGAGCTCATTTGACAGCCCATTTCGTAGTGCGTCCATTTGGGCATCTTCGTTCCATTTGACATCTGCTACATATTATTGAAACTCGGCGTAATACTGGGGGAATTTGCGGTCTTGCTGTCTGACTGTCAAGAGTTCCCTCTTGGCCGTCACTGCTTTGTCTTGATCCTCGAATACTAGATCCAGCAGGTCAACTAGGTCTTTGAGGGTATCTAGTTTGACTTCCCCAGAGATTTCATCACATTGTGGTATTTACTGGGCCAGGGCCACTCCCGTTAGACAACCCACCACATATCGCAGCTTCTTCTGTTGAGTATTGAATGCCCTTGGTTCGCTGGTGATCTTTAGGGCCAACTATACCTTCCATCCTCAAAGTTCCTTCCTATTTTCTCCCAAGAAGCTGGCAATGTCATTTACCTTCTCCTCTATCTCTTCTCTTTCCCCCATTGTTGCTGTCCTTCCTTCCGTCAACATCAGGATTCGAGTTACCTGTTGGTGATTTTCTTCTGCCAGGTTCCTGAATTTCTCCATCTGTACCTGGGCATCTTCCAGGTCTTGTCTCAATTCTGCCAGGTCCGGATTCTGTTCTTCCAGCTGTTGTTCTAGATTTCGGACTTTTTCTTCCAGGTCCCCATGTCCACATACTTGTGGTGTTTTCTCCCTCGATGTCAGAGCTTGTTGTGTAAGCAGTAACTCTTGCTTCAAGTTGTCTCGTTCCTGGATAACTCTTTCTCCTTCTGCCAACAATTCCAATATCTGTGCTTCTGCATCTTTCACAGATTGCCGTTCCTTTTGCAGTTCGTTCAGTCTGCTGGTCGTTGGGAGTTGGGCCAACGCTGTCAGCCCGAGATTGATATCCTGGATGTGTGTCCGAAGTTGAGCTTCGTTCATGATTTCTATATTCTTGGTTGTCACATTCTCCAGTTCCAGTTGTAATGCACCGGTCAATGTGACGTCGCGGGGTGGTCTTGATGTTTCTTCGGACATCTTGACTGTGATGTTGAGAGGCTGTGGTAATGAGATTGGCAGCTGTGAAGCGGAAACAGTATTTTTTGTTTAAATATTCTGTTACCTGATTGGCGTTTTCTGGGATTTGTTGGATTGCCGCTTCGATTTCTGCTTCCAAAAATGGGTTGATCATCTACCAAAAGAACACCTCGTGCTTGTCGGGTGTTGTTACTATGATCAGCAGTATTGGTAAAGGAGCCAGGTGTAGTTCCCTGTCTACTCCCTTTCCCATGTTTTGCTTTCGTTCGTTGTAATCTGCCCACAAGATTTGGCTATCCATGTCTTTCTGTGATGCCTTGATCATAGATTCCGATGTTGTGTCTTGAGCGTCTGCTGATCTTCCAATTGTTGTATGTGTGACTCCGCAGTTGTGTTCGCAGTAACAGGGCTCTTCGTCCTGGCAACCGATGTGAAGACTGTAGTATTTGGTCCAAAAGTTCTTAAATACTGGATCGTCAATTTGGAGTCCTCCTCCGTTTCTTGCAGCTTCCGTCCAGTAACTGTTCCTGGGGGATACTGCTTGTGGTTCATCCCAAAAATATGCTTCAAGAGGTTCTGTGGCTTCGAGGATGATAGTGTTGATGCTATCAAAGGCGTTCAATGGTTATTGTTCAAAGAGGTCGATGGTTCGGCCAGCTAGGTCAAAGAAATTAATTCGAGATTATTGAGGTCTGTTGACGTCGTATGCTGGCATTTAAAAGAGTGTGGATCCTTCGCGTTGATGTTTGCACAGGCACACAATGCAGGAGTGTCTCCCAATGCTGTGTACTGTGAGCTTATTTTCGAAGTTTCCAACTGATTTAAATATGGAACAAGGGGAGTTGCAAGGTCTGTGACAAAAGTAACAACCGTTTTGGTGAGGGTAGCAGCACATATACAGAATATAACTGGTAGAATCGATTGTAGACTCGTTCTTCTGTCAAGGTTTCAAGGCTCGGAGTTCTAGTGGTGAAAAAAACCAAACAGGAGGGTGCAGTGATCGCAGGTAATGGGTAACAAATTAGAGACATGAAATCCGGAATCACAGAAGTGAACAAAGGTGGTGCCGAAGCAATTGATTGTTTTGTAGACTAGGGAACGAGTGAAGAACAAACCTATCCTCCACAAATCCATCACTCTTATATACAGCTAACGCGACCGTCGTCACCTTAACTCACTCATTCCAAAATACATTCTAACCTCACCCAACTATGCACGCAACCTTTCCGAAACCCTGCTCACGCCATACCCATCACGCCATATTCACAACGCAACCATCAAAACCTGATTCCTTCCACTGAAATCTTATTCCTTTCATCAAAACCTGTTTCCTTCCATCAAAACCTGTTTCCTTCCATCAAAACCTGTTTCGCTGCGTATTCCCTCTACCATTCATCGATGTGCACTCCTTCCCCGATCCTTACTCGGTACAACCGTGGCATTTTTGATGGAATCAACGGGGAGCTCGGACGAATGGAAGCCTTTATTCTAGAAGCAAGGGAGAAAAATTTCGAGATACAGATGGCCCTCCAAGGATTGGCCAAAGCTTACGAAGGCCACACCATTAGGCAAAACGAGAAAAACGATGCCCGTTATCTGGGAGTGTAAAAGATGGAAAGGACTCAATTCGAGAAGCATTCGGACATAGTCATCCAATCCCAAGTGTTTGCAGCTAATGTCCAAGCAGCCTTTATTCTGATGAAGGCCCAATCCACCGAAGCCTACGAAGAGCTGCGGTCAGCCCTTAGCGAGCAAAGCCAACATTCTGAAAAGTCTTGGAAACTCTGTCAACTGTGCTCGGTAATGGGGAACAAGCCCAAGAACACCTTGCCCTCCAAGTGCATACCCAATCCCAGGAGCTGGCGGATGTTCAGATAAAAGCCCAAGAAGATGGCAAACGTATGTCCGGGCTATATGCCAAATCTCGTCAGGAAGCAATATGAATACAGGAGGAAGCACAAAAACGGCAGACAATGCAGAACGGGAAAGAAAGGCGGCAGAGCAAAAGATGAAGAAGAACTTTGAGTGGAAATTCAAAAAATTCACAAGAGCTTTGCAGATGAAGCTCTCGGATGAGAGAACAAAGAAATCAATACGCTCACTGGCCCGGTCAGTATTGACACCAAAGGAAGGGGATACCAAGCCTGTTGAACCGGGATTCGGCCTTCACTACACCATAAGTAATGGCGTCAGATTATGGAGCAAAGTGGCTGTGACTCCAGAGCTGAACGGTAATAGAGACGGCGCAGGAGGAGACCCCCCAAGGGACTCCGAGTCTTCTAGCTCCAGCTCGAGCAGCTACAGCTCTTCTGATAGTGGAGACGGGGTTCCCCCACCACTTTCACCACCAGGAGGCACGGACTATGGTGAACCACCTGCGCTACCACCACAAGTACCACCTCATCCACCCAGAGCTCCAAATTCAGCCAAGAAGCAGAAGATTGAGCTTCACTACAAGTTTAAGGGAGATCCAATAGACAGATCTGAATCCTACCGCCACTGGATTACAGGAGTGGATTGCAATCTCAGGTACTTCAAAGCTGAGTATCACGATGACGACAATAAGATCATCTTCGTTGGAAGTATCCTTCGAGAAAAAGCGTTGGCCTGGTACAACAACTGAGAAAAACAGCTTAGGAAGCATTTTCAGGTTGACACATGGTTGGCATTCACCAGCGCTATGGAGGAACAATTCATCAAACTGGAGGAAAAAACAGAATGCCTCAAAAAAATGAAGAAATTGCAGTACAAGGGAGATATCTGGGACTACATCATAAATATGGAGGACTTAAACTACCATCTCTACTTATCAGGGAGTGCATGGCAGCAGGACCTACACAGCGGACTCAACGAAGAAATCAAGAATCGAATATGTCAAGGGTTCAGGGCTTGGTGTTGAGGGTTCAGGGTTCGAGGTTCTAAGGGTTATCAAGTCGAAAGCCGGATGGCTAAGAAGTCCCAGGGTAGCCTATAGCTACGAAAGCGAGGACTGTATACAAGAGACTCGATTCAGAATCACCGAGTATGAAAAAGTGAAAGCCGAAGCTAATTGATTGTTTTATAGACGAGAGAACGAGTGAAGAAAGAAACTTATCCTCTGCTGAACACCTGGTTTAGATATAGTGATTTCACTTGTTCCATAATACACCTGAACTCCGACTTTCATTGTACACCGTGTTCATATGATTCCGTTGTGTTCCCGATAAACCCTGGTTCGAAACCTGAGTTCATTCTCGTCATGCTTTAGCTTCTGTTCGAAACCTGATTCTATTGTCATTGTGCTTCAGTCTTCGTTCAAAACCTGATTTCATTCTCGTCATGCTTCAGCCTCCGTTCGAAATCTGATTTCATTTTCGTCATGTTTTAGTCTTCGTTTGCAATCTGATTTCATTCTCCTCATACTTTAGCCTCCGTTCGAAACCTGATTTCATTCTCGTCGTGCTTTATTGTTCATATTATTGACCGATCATTACTCCACTATCGATTGTCACTCAACACAATGGTGACAGTAGCTTCCCACCATCCAATGCCGAATACCTATAAGGTTTATGATCCTGGCTTGCCAGGTCAATCCATGTAAAAATCGTCGATAGCCTTAAGTTCATCTACGTTGGTTGTGGGCTCCCAGCTGCACTCGTCATAGCCTCTCCATTTTACCAAATTCCGCAGCTGCCTCCAGAACACTCTGGAATTATCTATTCGCTCAACTTCGTACTCTTCTTCTCCGTCCACCATTACTCGTGGTGGCGGATCTTGCTTTTGATTCAGAAGGGGATCTTGAGTGGCTTTCTCCAAGTAAGATATTGATTGGACGTTGTGAATGCGTAGCTGGTTGGGTAGTTTGATTTGATAGGCCCAGGGACTAATGACTTCGGTGATTTCATATGGCCCTATGCATTTCCAGTGAAGTTTTTTGCTTGGTCGGGTTGTTCATATGTTTTGTGCGTCTAGCCAAACTTTATCGCCGGCTTCCAATAGTGTGCTGACCTTTTGGGACCTATTGGCCTGTTTGGAATGTACGGCCTGGGCCCTTGTGATCTCAGCTCTGACCTTGCTGAAACGTTGCTTCATTCGTTGGGCCATCTGCTGAGCATTCACTTCGCGAATGTCATTAGGATATTTGATTGTGTGTTGGCCGAAAGTCATTCGTGGGTGCAAGCCGTAGTTACCCAAGAACGCAGAGCAGTTGGTCGTCTCTGAGATATGATTGTTAGCTGCAAATTCTGCCAATGGTAACCACCGAATCCAATCGTTCTGTTGATAATTGACAAAGTTTCGGAGATACTGTTCCATTATTGCATTGACTCTTTCAGTTTGGCCGTCGGTCTGGGAATGAAATGCGGATGACAGTCTTCGTTCGATTTTCAATCTTTCGCGGATGTGTTTCCAGAATTCCGAAGCGAATTGCTGTTCTCGATCGGACACCATTGTTTCCCGCAGTCCGTGCAGTCTGAACACTTCTTTAACATACCTTTCTCCCAGCTTCTTTCCATCGATATTATCTGTACACAGTACTAAATGTCGTATTTTTGTTAGATGATCGACCACTATCCATATTGCATTGAACCCTTCACTTTCTTGCAGTGCGACTATGAGGTCCATGCTCAAGTCTTTCTACGGTTGCTCCGGTATTTCTAACGGTCATAATAAGCCATGAGTTTTTCCGTGGGTTGCCTTGCTCAGTTGGCAGGTGTGGCAGTTGTGTACATAGTGATCCACGTCTTTTCTCATCTGGTTCCAGGAATGGTTCCTATCTGGCAGATTGTAAGATTGTGCTTATCCCGGGTGTCCTGCAATGGGTGAATCGTGATACCCCAGGATCCACTTGACCTTTTCTTTGTCTGTTGGTTGAGCCTGTTGTGCTTCGGTGATTTCCAACAGTCATTCCTTGCATGTCATTTTACTGCTATCATATGGACATTGTTGGCACACATTTTTTACCCAATTGCACAATTCTTCGGGGCTTATTGAATCATTATAAAAGTTAACCGTTGTTGCGAATGCCACTATTAACCCCATTTATACTTTTTTGTCGAGATTTTCTGTTTTCAGCATGATTTGCTGGGTGTTTTCTGCCCCCCCCTGCAGAGGAATATCTCCTGGCATTCTTGTGAGTGCGTCCAGTTTCTGTCCTTGTTTGCCTGGTCGATAGACAATTTCAACCTTGAAACTGGAGAGAAATTCGGACCACCTTGTTTACCTCCGATTCAACATATTTGAATTGAAGTATTCCAGATTTTTGTGATCAGTGAGATTCTTAATTGGGTGTGCTGAACCCTCGCACTCAGGCCTCCACTGTTCCAAACTTTCAACTATCGCACCTAGTTCTTGATCATAAATTTTTTAATTTTCTTCGGCAGGTGAATGTTTTTTGGAAATGAAGGCCACTGAGTATAGTATTCCATGATAATTGTACTGAGGGAGGACTCCCGCTGATACGTAACTGGAGACATCGGTTTCGAGAACTATTTCCTTTTCATAATCGATATGAGCTAGCACTTGTGCCATCATAGAGGCCCTTTTGAGTTCTGCGAACGCCCTTTTTTGATCTGATTCCCAGGAAAAAGATACTAGCTTTTTCATGAGTTTTGTCAATAGTTGCACAACCTTGCTATAATTCTGTCTGAACCGTCAGAAAAAATTAGCAAAGCCTAGGAAGACTTGGACTTCCTTGAGTTTCCCTGGTACTTGCCAGTTTTCAACTGCTTGGACTCTCTCCGGGTCCATTCTGATTCTGTTTATTCCGACAATTAATTCTAAATATTTCACTTCTTCCTTATGAAACTCACACTCTTCTGCCTTTCAATAGAGGCCGGCTGCCTTGAGTGATGTCATTACCGCTCGGACGTACTCTATATGTTCTTTTAGATTATCGCTTTAAATGACGATGTCGTCCAAAAAGGCCATGCAGAATATGTCCAGAATGGGGTGTAGCGTATCATTGATAAATTCTTGAAACGATGCTGGCCCATTGGTAAGTCCAAAGGGCATAACCAAGGATTCAAAAAGTTCGTATCAAGTTCTGAAAGCCGTTTTCCATTTGTCTCCTTCCACGATGCTAACCATATGATACGTATTGCGGACGTCTAATTTCGTGTAGTAATGGGCTTAGGAGAGTCTTAGCAAGGTTTCTTGGATCAATGGGAGGGGATACTGGTTTTTTATTGTTCCTGCGTTCAAGCCTCGGTAGTCGATGCAGAGTCCCAGGCCTCCTCCTGGTTTTCAAGTGAAGAGTACCAGGGCTCTGCAGGGCGATGAGGATAATCGGATGAATCCCTTGAACAAGTTCTTTTCATTCCATTCCTTTAGGACTTGCAGCTCTTCTCGTGATGAGCTGTAAATAGGTCCAAATGGCAGTGTGAATCTCTCTTGCAGCTTGATTTTATGATCGTAGGCTCGGTGTGGTAGTAGCCTTTCTGTCATTGCATTGCTGAATAGGGGTAGAAACATGTGATATTTCTTAGGGATGACATCTTCGAGGGATTTTTTTGTACATTCTTTGATTCCAAGGCCTTGTTGATTTCGTATAATGTGACGGCATGAACCTTGAGCCTTTCCTTCTTCATTCTTCTCCTAAAGGGTGAGGCAGCTACTGTGCAGCTGTCTAGTCTGGGTTTCTCCGTATCCATTGTTTCCATATGATTGCCCCATTCCCATACGCTCGAATGGTATTGACAGTATTGTTGGCAGTAGCTGCTTTCAAAACCAATTCTGCGACATTGAAATTTGACTGTTACGTCGTTAAGTTCTAACAATGGTAGCCCTAACACTATCGGATAATGTCCTAACTTTGTTACGAATGCTGGTAATTGCTCCGGATGTGATTTTATTTCCATGTTTAACTTGGCCATGGTTGTAATGGTTCCTGATTCGATGGGCCTTCCATCAATAAACTCTAACTCTCTTGACTCTTGTATTTTCTTCTCTTCCAATTCAGGATGGCGAACCGAATCTTTGTTCACAAATGCTATTCCCGTTGCTCCGCAGTCGATTAAAGCATGCATATCAATTAACCTGTCTCCGATTTTCAGCAAACATTTTGCAACAAAATTCTTGCTTTCCATTAAAGACTCCTTAATTTCTGCGCTACTAATCGAGAACTGCAAAATTCCAAAACAAGATTTAACAACTGTAGACAAAGGAGATTCATGCCCAGTGCAATGGCCATCCTTATTGCACTGGTCTAGTCTTTTCCCGACTCGACCTCTTTTCCCGAATCTGCGTCCATTTCATTTCCTGCTTTCTTAAAAGGTGTTACCTCCACGTGTTTTGATGCTGCTTTCAATTTTCTCAGGCATGATGCCGCGAAGTGTTTGATATCCCCACAGTTCATACAAAGTCCTCCTTCCATTCGTTGCTTGCGTTGTTCTGGTGTAATTTTCTTCCCTTTGATTGCCGAAAGATCCATCGGAGCAGGGCCATGGTAACCTGCCACAGTTCCTGCAGGTGTTGACTCAGGGGTTGATAGGGTGCGTGTGCTGTTGTTCGCGGTTTCAGACTTCTTGTATCCCGCTGTCCATCTTCTTGATTTTTTTTCAGCAGCTCGAGTGCAGATCTGTGAATCCCTCTTTGAGCAGAGTTTGACAAATTCTCTAAGGTCTTCCGGAATGTTGCAATGTTGTAATGCATCATTCAATTCTTCAGATAAGCCTTGTCTTAGTACATTTACTTGTGCTGCTTCGTTCCAGTCGACATCCGGCACCCATCGTGGAAATTCTGCGTAATACTGAAAGAAAAATTTTTTTTTTTGTCGAAACTTAAGGAGATCTTGATTGGTAGTGGCTCGTATGTCTTGGTCTCTGAAGGCCAATTGCAACAGGTCCAGTAATTTTTCTTTTGACTTTAAAATCAAATCTCCAGTTTTCCTGTCGATGGACGGTTAAATTTGATTCAGTGCCACACCTTCCAGTTGGATCGCCGCGTACCGCATACTGGTTTGTTCGCTAATGAATCATCACTGCTCATCCGCAATTTTCATGCCTAGTTCAACCATCCATTCTCAAAGTACCCTTCGGTCTGTTCTAAAGAACATGAGAATTTCACTGCCTTTGTATCCTCTACAACCGTTGCCTGCATCCGATGTTCCTGCCAATACTAATACTTACTTGACCTGATCCTGATATTCATATCTTTCTTCTCCACAGATCCTTAACTGTTCCTCCGTTTCTTCCAATTCCTGTCTCAGGTTTTCCATCCCTTCTGGGACTCTGTTTTCCAATTGTTGTGCTGGATCTGTGATCTTGGCTTGCAGATCTCCATGTGTGCAGACTAGGACTCTTTCCTCTGTGGTTTTTAACTTCCGTTGCGTAATAAGCAGCTCATGTTTCAGGTTGTTCCGTTCTTCGATGATCTGGTTTCCTTCTGCCAACAACTCTGATTGTCGTGCCTCCGCATTCTGCACAGATTGCCATTCTTTTTGCAATTTGTTCAAGTGGCTGGTTGTCAGTCACAGAGCAAGAGCTGTGAGTCCTGGGTTGATATTCTGAATGTAACTCCTGAGCTGCAATTGGTTGATGATCTCCATATTTGCCAGCGTTCCGTTTTCCAGTTCTAATCGTAGTGCCCCCGTCAGTATCACATCGCGGGTTGCTCTTGAAGATTCTCCTGATATCTTTGCAATTTTTGAATGGTGATTGGTATAAATATTTATTGATTCTCCAGCTGAAGGTTTGTGCTACTTCAAGGCACACATCACACATGTACCTCCAGGCATTGTTTTTCCAGTATATCAAGCAATCGTTGCCATAAGGAATTTTACATCAAATATACTTACTGGGATTCCAGTATATTAACACCTGATAGCAAATTGTTGTTGATTCAATAACACTCTTTGATTGCTTCGATATTGGCTAAAAACCAGTATTTGCTTGCCGTTGAACAATAAACCAAGGAAATAATGATTGGAGGTTGATAATCCGAAGTCAGCAGAGTATACTATCATGTTCCTTGATGCAATCGAAACATGTATCGAACACCTCTATGCCACAGTTGCAGGTTGATAATATGGCCCACTCCTGAATTGCTCCGCAGTTGCAGTGGATGGTTGGGTTTGAATAATTGTAATCTAGATCTCCTTCTTCTTCTGAACAATAACAATAATAAATACAGTCGCAGGTCCTTTCGTCCTCACTCATGTATTTTTTAGAAATGGCACTGATTGCTGAAAATATCTGGATTTGTAGGTCTTTGAAAGTTTCACAAGCAAGGTAAACAGATGTGTCTGCAGTTGGATTGGATGACCAATCTATTTTCAAAATTGCTTGCTGATTTAAAAACTTTGCAGGATGCATTGCAAATACGATGACAGTAATAGCAACCGAAACACTAAGAATAACAGCAGATAAAACAAGAATATAACCAGAAGAATCGATTGTAGACTCGTTCTGCTGTCAAGGGTTCAGGGCTCCGTGTCGAGGGTTCAGGGTTCGAGGTGCAATGGGTTATAAAGTCGAAAGCCGGATAGCTGAGAAGTCCAAGGGTAGCCTGTAGCTATGAAAGCGAGAACTATATACAAGAGGCTTGATCCAGAATCACCAAGTGTGAAGAAGTGAAAGCCAAAGCTAATTGATTGTTTTATGGACGAGAGAACAAGTGAAGAAAGAAACTTATTCTCCGCTGAATGCCTGGTTTATATACAGTGATTTCACTTGTTCCATAATACACCTGAACTCCTGCTTTCATTGTACACTGCTTTCGTATGATTCTGTCGTATTCCCATAAAACTCTGGTTGGAAACCTGAGTTCATTCTCGTCATGCTTTAGCCTCCGTTTGAAACCTCATTTCATTCTCTTTGTGCATTATCTTAATATTATTTACCGATCATCACTCCACCACCGATCATCACCCAATACAACTGTGGCAGAATATCTTTTTCAAAGATTTCACCAAACGACGACGCAGAATACAAATTACCGCTTAAACAAGTCAGCTGCACATATCAGAGACGCCTGCAAGGAAAGCACCAATACAACGATCAAAAACCCAACGACAAAAAGAACATAATAGGAAGCGTGATGATGTTAGCGATAATGAAGGGAATCAAGGAAAGAAGAACTTTGGGAAAGGTTCTGACTCCAAGAAACTTTGAACTGAGAAGAAGGGTCCTAAGACAGTCAATATGGACAAAAGCGAAGCCCTGAACGGTATTCCGGAATACTTATTGGAAGCGAAGGCCAAGCTCAATGAGTGCAAGTGCTGCGGTTCGTCGGAGCATCGATCGGTATTCTGCAAGAACGCCATCAAAATCTCGTCCAGTAAGAAAAAGAAGAAGGATAAGAAGCCCAAAAAGGAATCTTCAACGCTAGAAGTAACCACCTCTTCATCAAAAATCAAGCCCGGGAGTGTGGCTGACCAAATTATGAAACCGGCAGCAGCCTCAAACTCTCGAGTGCTATACAAGATTGACTTCGACAGTATGGAGATTGACAGATGAAACGAGTTTCTTTTGTCTTTCCTTTGTTCTATGGGATTGTGGTCTTTCCTATGAGTTTTTTATAAGGTACAGACACCTCTGGTTTTTATGAGGTACAGACACCTCTGGTTTTTGATTTTATGGGTACAGATATTCATATCTTCTTTGGGTTTCCATTTGGGTTTTACCAATGTGGTCATTGGTATTATAGCTTTTCGATATTCAATATATTTTCTTTTCTGCTGTTTAAGAACAGGTGCCTGAGGATGAGTTCAATACTCAAAATATGCTGGTCATATAGCATCCAAGCGTGACAAGTGACATGCAATCACTATCAAACTTGATTATACTCATTCGAACCTTATTGATCAACCACGACCAATTGCGGCCCGAGCTGTGTAACAAGGCAGTTCACAATGGTTGTCAACCAAAAAAATCGAAAACGCAAGGCTGTGGCCAGCGCATCTCAGCCTGTACCCAAAAAACCAAAGCAACAATTGCCACCTGAACCTAAGACTGGTTGAAGACGTACAATATGCATGTTTGCAAGCTTTCGAAACAAGAAGAACGTCCCTGTAAGGGTTCTCTTGGATACTGGGTGCGATACACCTATGATATCAATGCAGTGGGCCGATTCACATGGTGTTGCATTAGTGACCCAAACAGAACCAAAGATAGTCGAAAACTTCAATGGAGAAAGAGTAGAAAGAGTGGATTGGCAGTACACCATCCCTGTTAGTCTGTGGTATGAATCTCATCATACCAAAGAAACCTTCGAAATTGGCCCAATGGAGGATTCATCTGACATCATTGTCACGGTTGTGCTGAGTGACGATCGATGGTGGAGTGATGATTGGTCATTAATATAAAAGATAATGCACAACGAGAATGAAATCATGTTTTGAACGGAGGCTAAAGTACAACAAGAATGGAATCAGGTTTTGAATGGAGGCTAAAGCACGACGAGAATGAAATCAGAATTTGGACAAAGGCTAAAGTACGACTCAGGTTTCAAACGGGAAACCACGGAATTGTGCAAAAGCGATATACAAAGAAAGTAGGAGTTCACAGGTATTATGGAACAAGTGAATTACTGTGTATAAACCAGGCGTTTGGTTGAGGATAAGTTTCTTTCTTCACTCGTTCTCTCAGGTAGAAAATAATCAATTGGCTTTGCCATTTATTTCTTTCATACTCGGTGATTCTGGATTGAGTCTCTTGTATACAGTCCTCATTTCGTAGCTATAGGCTACTCCTGGATTACTCAAACACCCGGCTCTCAGTTTTATAACCCCTAGAACTTCAAGCCCTGAATCCTTGACAGAAGAACAAGTCTAAAATCGATTCTACCGGTTATATTCTTGTTTCATGTGCCATTATTCTCACTGGTTAGATTGCTACTGCGCAGAAGAAGAAGGAGACCTAGACCATGATTATCTGAATCCAACTATCCGCTGCAACTGCGGAGCAATTCAGGATTGGGCCGAAATATCTACCTACAACTGCCATACAGAGAAATTCGACACTGTTTTTTGATTGCATCGAGAAAGGCGATTGTATTCTCTGTTCACTGTGGACCCTCGATCCTGAACCCCTTTTGCCTTTGTATCCAACCAGGCGTTGATGTACTGGAATTCGAACAGCTGTAGTTGCTGCGTTATCCCCTATTCCAATGATTGCTGGATTTACTGGCCAAACAACGAGTGGGAACACATCTGTGATCAGTGTATAGAGGAAGAATGCTTACTAGGTTGCAATATCAATCACTACCTTCTTCAATCACCCTTCAAAGATTCCAGTAGCCATGTCAAGTAGCAGTATGAGTGAAGGGCATCGATATATCGAGATTGCGAGAGTGGATCAAGATATAATGGCACGATTGATATTGGTGGATTTTACGAAGCTGAATCAACACAATGCCCTGACAGCAGCCCACGAAATGAAGGACTATATAGCAGGCATGGCAGGAGCACCAGCATCTCAAATTGAGAATCAAATAGAGCGATTACACAAACAAATCACCACCCAAGCAGCACACATTGGAGCAGCCTAAGAACCAATGACCAAGTTGTTAAAAGAAGGAAAAACCCTCGAACAAAACAAGGTAAACACGGACAAGGAGTTGGCACTAATGCAACAAAGAGTCAAGGACTTGGAAACAAGAGTGCCCACCTGTACACATGGGGACTTACAGACCAAAGTCACCGAATTGGAACAACGACTGGCAAACAGAATGCCAACTGATACGGAGATACTAAGGCAGGATCTCAAAGATGCACAGGAGCAATTGAAATTAATTGGAGAAGGGGGAAACAAATATCGGGATCAGGTCAAAAGAGTGCTCCCACTTGCAGGGAATGGTGGTAATGGTGCTGGTAACAGAGAACATAAAGGCAGTGAAATTCTCCGATTTTTGGGAACTGACCAAAGGGCACTTTGAGGATGGATGGCACAACTAGCCATGAACATTGAGGACAAACAGGGACTATTTTTCAGTGAACAATCCAAAATGAAGTACACAGCAAATCGACTAGAAGGTGTGCGTCACAGTTGTGTCGAGTAAGGATCGAGGGTGGAATATGGATCGATGATTGGGATACAGGAATACGTAGGAAATCAGGTTTGGTTGGTTGGAATCAGGTTTTGTTGGTTGCGTTGTAAATATGGCGTGATGGTTATGGCGTAGGCCACGGACTGAAAGGGTTGCGTACATAGTTCAGTGGAGTGAGGATGTATATGGAACGAGTGGGCAAAGGTGACAACGGTCACGTTAACTGTATATAAGGATGCTGGATTCGTGGAGGATAGGTTGGTTCTTCACTCGTTCTCTAGTCTACAAAACAATCAATAGCTTCGGCACCAACCTCTGTTCACTTCTGTGATTCCGGATTTCGAGTCTCTAGTTGATTACACAGTACCTGCGATCACTGTACCCCCCGTTTGGTTTTTATAACCCCTAGAACTCCGAGCCTTGAACCCTGACAGAAGAACGAGTCTACAATTGATTCTACTGGTTATAATTCAGTATATGTGCCGCTACTTTCATCAAAGCGGTTGTTACTTCTGCCACCGACCTTGTAACTCCCTTCGTTCTGTGTTCAAGTCAGTTAGAAACTTCGAAAACAAGCTCACAGTACACAGCTTTTGGTGACATTCCTGCGTTGTGTGCCTGTGGAAACATTGACGAGAAGGATCAACGCTGTTTTAAATGCCAGCATACGACAGCAACAAACTCCAACAATCCCGAATCAATTTCCTCGACCTAGCTGGTCGAACCATCAACCTCTTCGAACAAGAACCCCTGAACATCTTTGATAGCATCGACGCTATCGTCAACGAACCCAAGGAACCTTTGGAAGCATACTTCTGGGACGAACCACAAGTGGTACCTCCATGGTATAACTACTGGACAGAAGCAGCAAGCAACGGAGGAGGTCTCCAAATCGACAATGCAGTATGTAAAAACTTCTGGACCAAGTATTACGGTCTTCACGTCAATTGCCAGAACGAGGAACCGTGCTACTGCGAATATAACTGCGAAGGGACGCATACAACAATCGGCAGAGCAGCAGAAGCTCAATCAACAAAATCTGAATCCACGATCAAAGCAACACAGAAGAACATAGAGAGCCCAATCTCGTGGATGGATTTCAACGAACGAAAAGCGAACAAGGGAATGGGAGTTGACCGGGAGTTACATCCGGCCCCTTTACCAACCCCGCTGATCATTGTAACGACACCCAGCAAACACGAGGTGTTCTTCTTGTAGATGGTCAACCTATTTCTTGAAGCAGAAATCGAAGCGGCAGTTCAACAAATCCAAGACAACATAAACGAAGTCAGAGACTGTTTGACAGAACCCCGCCTCCTCCCAGCCGCCTCTCTACATCATCAGAAAGATGTCCAGAGAATCCTCGAGACCAGTTCGCGACGTCACGTTGACTGGAGCATTACAAATAAAACTGGAAAACGTGGCAGCAAAGAATACAGAAGTTATGAACGAAACACAGCTCAGGAGTCACATCACGGACATCAACAAAGGGCTAACAGCACTGAGCCAACTACCGACAACCAGCAGATTGAACGAATTGCTCAAGGAACAGCAATCTGTGAAGAATGCGGAAGCACGAATATCGGAGTTGTTGGCAGAAGGAGAAAAAGTCGTCCAAGAAAGGGATAACCTGAGGCAGGAGTTACTGCTTACCCAACAAGCAGCAACCGCTGAAAAGACACTGCAGGCATGCTGTCATGGGGATCTGGAAGAAGAAGTCCGGATTCTGAAACAAACATTGGAGGAATCAAATCCAGACCAGGCGGAACTAAGGAAAGATCTGGAAGACGCCCAAGCTCAAATGGAGATATTCAGGGACCTGGCGGAAGAAAATCGACATCAGGTAACCAGAATCTTAAAATTGACGGAAGGAAGATGGGGAGAAACAGGGGAAAGGACGGACAGGGAAGAGCGTGAGGAAAAGGTAAATGACATTACCAGCTTCTCAAGAGAAGATAGGAAGGAACTTCGAGGGTGGAAGGTGCAGTTGGTGTTAAAGATAGCCGGAAAACAAAAGGCATTCAGCAACGAACAGAAGAAACTGAGGTACACTGTTGGATGTCTAAAAGAAGCGGCTCTGGCACAGTTAATGCCACACTGTGACGAAATATCAGGGGAAGTCAAACTCAACACCTTGAAAAACCTAGTTGACCTGCTGGATGTAGCATTCGGAGATCAAGACAGAGCTGCAACGGCAAAGAGAGAACTCGAGAAACTCAAACAACGAGACCGTGAATTCTCCCAATACTATGCGGAATTTCAAAGATACATAGTAGACACCAAGTGGAACGATGACGCACAACTGGACGCATTACGAAAAGGATTGTCCAACGAGCTCAAAGACTCCATACAACATATCGAGGAGCCAGAAAGCATGATCGAATTCGTCAAAATGGTGTCAAAATGAGACTCACAACTGAGAAGGAGAGCGGTGGAAAAGAAATCTGGGAAATGGGAGGGTTTTAAGAGGTCCGATTCAACGACCACCACCACATCCGCCCCAGACGCTGCACCAGCAGGATCAGTTTCGGATTATCACGGTCCCGCACCAATGGATCTTTCAGCAGTGAAGGGAAAGAAGATCATACCTGAGGAAAGGAAGAGACGAAGGGAAGAAGGATTATGTATGTACTGTGGGCATAGCAGACATTTCGCGGCATCGTGCCCAAGGAAGCTGAAGGCAGTATCAGGACAAACGGAAGTGACACCGTTTAAAAAGGCAACGAATGAAGGGGATGCAGATTCGACAACAGGAAAAAGAAAGGAAATAGAATCGGGAAAAGTTTAGTCCAGTGCAATAAGGATGGCAATTGCGCTGGAAACGAATCTCCTTTGTCAGTTAATGCTAGTTTTGGTATTTCGCAGTTTTCTATATTAAGCGCAGAAATAAAAGAGTCTTCTATGGAAAGCAAACATCTTGTTGTGAAATGCTCGCTGAAAATAGAAGACAAGATTGTTGATACCCACGCTTTAATAGACTGCCGAGCTACTGGAATAGCATTTATTGACAAAGATTTCGTCCACCATCACCAATTACAAGATCAAGAATTAAAAGAATCAAGAGAATTAGAAGTTATAGATGGAAGGCCCATCGAATCAGGAACCATCACCACTATGGCTAAACTGAACTTAGGCATACGCGGACATCAGGAACAGTTACCAGCATTCGTTACGAAACTTGGACACTATCCAATCGTGCTTGGATTACCATGGCTACAACTGCACGATGTTACAGTCAAATTCCAAAAGAAAAGAATAGGATTCGAAAGCGATTACTGCCAGATGCACTGTCAACATCATTCGAGCGTATGGGTATGGGGAAATCACATGGAAACAACGGAATCTGATGGACCAAAACTGGACATATGCACCATAGCAGCAGCTCCATTCATCAGATGTAATAAGAAGGAGAAACTTAAGATGTACATGGTAACCTTATATGAAATCAACAAGGCCCTAGAAGTGAAGGACCTTCAAGAAAAACCGCTGGAACAGTTAATTCCTAAGGAATATCATGAGTTTCTCCCCCTCTTTGATAAAGTAATCGCTGAAAGGCTACCACCACACAGACCATACGATCATAAAATTACACTCCAAGACGGATTCACCCCACCCTTTGGACCAATATTCAGCCTGTCAAGAGAAGAACTTCAGGTCCTAAAAGAGTGGATTGAAAAGAACTTGTCAAAGGGATTCATCAGATCGTCATCATCACCATGCGGAGCACCGGTGTTGTTAGCACCTCAACCGAATGGAGGCTTACGATTGTGCGTAGACTACCAAGGACTCAACGAAGGAACTATAAAAAATCGATATCCGTTACCGTTAATCCAGGAAACCTTGTTGAGATTGTCAAAAGCCAAGTGGTACACCAAACTGGATGTACGAGACGCCTACAACATCATTCGAATAACAGGAGGGGACGAATAGAAAACTGCGTTTAGGACTCGTTATGGCCTATTCGAATCCCTCGTTATGCCCTTTGGATTCACCAATGCACCAGCTAGCTTTCAGGAATTTATCAACGATACTCTTCGCCCCATTCTGGACATCCTCTGTACGGCATTCCTGGACGACATCCTTATTTACAGTGACAATTTAAAAGAACATAAGGAACACGTCAGAGCAATAATGACGGCGCTTAAGGAGGCCTGTCTGTATCTGAAAGTGGAAAAATGCGAGTTTCATCAACAGGAAGTGAAGTATCTGGGATTGATAGTGGGGGTAAATGGGATTAGAATGGACGCGGAAAAAGTAACAGCGGTGAAGGAGTGGGAAGCACCTGGCAAGCTCAAGGCAGTTCAAGCGTTTTTAGGATTCGCAAACTTCCACCGAAGGTTTATAAGAATCTATAGCAGGGTGGTCCAACCATTAACCAAACTTACCAAGAAACTGGTATCTTTTCACTGGGGCCCCCGATCAAAAGAGAGCATTTGCCGAATTGAAGGAAGCATTTAAAACAGCACCAGTCTTAGCACACTTCGATTACGAAAAGGAAATCGTCCTGGAAACCGACGCATCGAGTTATGTATCCGCGGGAGTACTATCACAGTACGACAATCAGGGAATCCTCCATCCAGTGGCATTCTTTTCAAAGAAACATACACCAGCGGAAGAAAATTACAAAATCTATGATCAAGAGCTGGGAGCCATTGTTAAAAGTCTGGAACAATGGAGACTGGAATGCGAAGGGTCAGTACATCCTATTGAAATACTGACAGATTATAAGAACCTCGAATATTTCATGACATCAAAGCTACTCAATAGAAGGCAAACAAGATCGTCTGAATTCCTATCAAGATTCAAGTTCAAGATTATATACCGTCCAGGAAAACAGGGTTAGAAGCCCGATGCACTCACCAGAATGGCAGGAGACATTCCTCCGAAGGGGGGGCAGAAAAAACCCAACAAATCATGCTGAAGACGGAAAATCTTGATCAAAGAATACAGAAGGGATTGGTAGTAGCGTTTGCGGAAGTAGTCAGCCGAGAAGCAGATGAAACTAGTCCAGAGGAGTTATGAAACTGGATTCAAAGGATATGCAAGGACTGCCTGTATGACAGCAGCGAAGGACTGTGTGCCAACGCCACGAAAATCGCCAGCGAAGAAACTTCGAAGAAATTTCAACTGATAAAGGATCATTACGATACACTGGCAGCAGGACATCCAGGACGAGCAAAAACCTTCGAACTCCTCAAAAGAAGTCATCAATGGCCAGGTATGAGGAAGGACGTGGACAGATACATACGAAACTGCCACGTATGTCAACGTACTAAAGCAACTCACCAGAAAATCCACGGATGGCTCAAACCACTGGAAATACCGCAACAACCGTGGAAGGATCTGAGTATGGATTTCGTGGTGGGACTACTGGAGAGCGAGCGGTACAACGCCATATGGGTAGTGGTTGATAGGTTGTCAAAAATGAAACATTTAGTACCATGTCGGGACAATACAGACGGCAAGAAGCTGGGCAAGATGTCTATACAAGAGGTGTTCAAATTACATGGCTTACCAGACACCATACTATCGGACAGAGGACCCCAATTGGCATCAGAGTTCTGGAGGCATGTTTGTGAAAGACTCGGAATCGAACGAAGGTTGTCAACAGTGTTTCATCCGCAGAAAGATGGACCAACAGAACGCATGAACGCCATTATAGAACAGTATCCCAGGGCCTTCATCAATTATCAACAGAACGACTAGACACAGTGGCTACCAATGGCAGAATTCGCATCGAACAATCACGCCTCGGAAACAACAGGATGTTCACCATTCTTTGGCAATTACGGATTTCACCCAAGAATGACCATTAGTCAACATCCGATTCAGAATGGAAACGATATCAGGGAAGTAAATGCAAACGCCCTCTCCCAGAAAATGAACGATATCTTCCAACAGATGAAGGCTGAAATGACTCGAGCACAAGATATCCAGGCGGAACAAGCGGACAAGCATCGACGAGAGGGAGTGCAGATGAAGGTTGGGGATCGAGTCTGGATGGACGCCAGGAACATTACAACACAACGACCCAGCAAGAAACTTGACTGGAAACGCCTGGGACCCTACAAGATTACGGAGGCCATCAGTGCATGGGCCTATCGGTTGCAGTTACTCAAGGATCTTCACATTCATCCAGTACAACCAATCTCCCGCTTGATCAAAGTATCGGAAGATTCCTTGCCAGGGCAAATCGAATCCGCACCACCTGCAGTTATTGTGGACGGAGAAGAACCATACGAAGTGGAACGCATCGACAACTTGAAGATGTTTCGACGACAACTGCAGTACCTAGTCAAGTGGAAAGGCTATGATGAACAAAGCTGGGAACTGGCAATCAATGTGGACGGACTTCAAGCAATCAATGTATTCCACAAAGAACAACCTGGCAAACCCGGATCAATAGCCTTGTAGGAACTCGGCCTGTGGAAGGGGGAGCTACTGTCACGGTTGTGTCGAGTGAGGATCGAGGGAGGAATATGGATCGATGATTGGGATACAGGAATACGAAGGAAATCAGGTTTTGTTGGTTGGAATCAGGTTTTGTTGGTTGCGTTGTAAATATGGCGTGATGGTTATGGCGTAGGCCACGGACTGAAAGGGTTGCGTACATAGTTGAATGGAGTTAGGATGTATTGCGGAACAAGTGAGCAAAGGTGACGACGGTCGCGTTCACTGTATATAAGGATGCTGGATTCGCGGAGGATAGGTTTGTTCTTCACTCGTTCTCTAGTCTACAAAACAATCAATAGCTTCGGCACCAACCTCTGTTCACTTCTGTGATTCCGGATTTCGAGTCTCTAGTTGATTACACAGTACCCGCAATCACTGTACCCCCCGTTTGGTTTTTATAACCACTAGAACTCCGAGCCTTGAACCCTGAGAGTGTGGCCCTGAATCAAATTCAACCATACATCCACAGGAAAACTGGAGAACTGAAGTTACAGTCACAAGAAAAATTGCTGGACCTATTGCAATTGACTTTCGGAGACCAGGACATACAGGCCACAGCCAATCGAGAGCTACTCAAACTAAAACAAAAAAATCGAGAATTCATACAATATTATGTTGAATTCCAACGCTGGGTACCTGATGTCGATTGGAATGAGGCAGCCCAGTTAGAAGTCCTCCGACAAGGCCTATCAGAAGAGTTGAAGGACTCACTACAGCATTGCGACATCCCGTTGGACCTCACGGAATTCGTCACAATGTGTTCGAAGAGAGACTGACAAATCTGTGCCCGAGCCGCTGAAAGAAAGTCAGGATGATGAAGTGGAGGATCCAAGAAACCAGAAATCAACGACACATTGGCTCCATCAACCTCGGAGACAGCAACTGTAGGGACCGTAGCAGGATATTATGGCCCTGCTCCAATAGACCTCTCCGTGATCAAAGGAAGGAAGATTACTCCAGAAGTGAGGAAGAGACGAAGGGAGGGAGGACTTTATATGTACTTCGACAATAGCAGGCATTTCTTGGTATCGTATCCAAGGAAGTTAAATACAGTATCAGGATATGTAAAAGTAACGCCTTTTAAAAAAGCAGGAAATGAAATGGACGCAGATTCAGGAATGTGAAAATGAAGAGAAGTCGAGTTGGGAAAAGTTCATGCCAGTGCAATAAGGATGGCCATTGCTCTGGGCACAAATCTTCTTTGTCCACAGTCGTTAAGCCTCATTTTGGATTTTCGCAGATTTCGATTAGTAGTGCAGAAATGAAGGAGTCTTCAATGGAAAGCAAGAATCTTGTTGTGACATGTTCGCTGAAAATCGGAGACAGGTTCATCAATACACACGCTTTAATTAACTGCACAGCCACGGGGATAGCTTTTGTGGATAAAGATGTTGTTCACCGTCATCAGTTAGAAAAGAAGTAATTATGGGAACAAGAGAGTTAGAGATTATTGATGGAAGACCCATCGAATCAGGAACAATTACAACTATGGCCAAATTAAACCTGGGAATACGATCACATCAGGAACAGCTACCAGCGTTTGTCACACAACTAGGACATTATGTGATAGTGCTGGCATTACCATGGTTACAACTTTGCGACGTAACGGTCAAATTTCAAAGTCACAGAATTGGCTTCGAAAGCAGCTACTGCAAACAACACTTCCAACACCATTCGAGTGTATGGGTGTGGGGAAATCATATGAAAACCACAGTGGATCCGGAGAAATCGAAGCTAAATATTTACACAGTATCCACATCACCTTATATGAGAAAAGTAAAAAAGAAGAAACTCAAGGTTTACGCCGTCACATTATATGAAATCAACAAGGCCTTGGAAACCAAGGATCCACAAGAAAAGCCCCTCAAAAAAGTCATCCCCAAGGAATACCACGTGTCTCAACCCCTATTCAGCAATGTAATCGCGGAAATGCTACCACCACACTGATCCTACGATCATAAAATTAAGCTGCAAGAGGAATTCACACCACCATTTGGACCTATTTACAGCTTATCATGAGCAGAGCTGCAAGTCCTAAAGGAATGGATAGAACAGAACTTGTCTAAGGGATTCATCTGATCATCTTCATCGCCCTGCCGAGCCCCAGTACTCTTCACTCCGAAATCAAGAGGAAGCTTGAGACTCTGCATTGAATACCGAGGCATGAACCAAGGGACAATAAAAAACTGGTATACCCTACCATTGATTCAAGAAACCTTGCTAAGACTCTCCACAGCCCGTTAATACACCATATTGGACGTCCGCAACACGTAAAATATGGTTAGAATCGTGGAAGGAGACGAATGGAAAACAGCTTTCAGAACTCAATACGAACTTTTTGAATCCTTGATCATGCCCTTTGGACTTACCAATGGGCCAGCATCGTTTCAAAAATTTATCAATGATACGCTAGGCCCCTTTCTGGACATATTTTGCATGGCCTTTTTGGACGATATCCTCATTTACAGCGATAATCTAAAAGAACATAATGAGTACGTCCAAGAGGTGATTCGGAACCGGAACCGACCCGGACCCGCCGGGTTTTGGCGGGTTTCTTCTCAAAAACTATCGCTCCAATTAAGTATTTGAGTTCTGATTGGATCGCAACATGTTATATACGTAGAGTATGCAGTTTTTGACGCTCTTTCACGTCCTGGTCTTCGATTTGCGATACGATTAGTATTCGTTGAGTCGCTGCGAAAAACAGTCGATTTTGGACGTATTTTCGGCTTTATTTCACAGCGACTCAACGAATACTAATCGTATCGCAAATCGGAGACCGGACGTGAAAGAGCGTCAAAAACTGTATAATATACGTATATAACATGTCGCGATCCAATCTGAACTCAAATACTGAATTGAAGCAGAAAAGCTGTGATTATTGGGGCCGATGAAAATTGAGGCTCTGCTGCAGGTAAAACCCGCCAAAACCCGGCGGGTTTCGGTGCGGTTCCGGTTTTTAACTGTTTGTGATTGGGCAGTTCGGTTCCTTGGCGGTTCCAGAACCAACCCGGGGCTGCGGGTCCGGTTCCGAACCGGACCGCGGCCGGGTAACCCGGACCCGTTGCTAACACTATACCCAGTGGCCTTCTTTTCCAAAAAACATTCACCTGCCAAAGAGAATTAAGAAATTTACAATCAAGAACTGGATGCAATAGTTGAAAGTTTGGAACAGTCGAGGCCTGAGTGCAAGGGTTCAGCATACCCAATTAAGATTCTCACTGATCACAAAAATCTGGAATACTTCATGACTTCAAAACTGTTGAATCTGAGGCAAACAAGGTGGTCCAAATTTCTCTCCCGTTTCAAGTTTCAAATTGTCTATCCACCACACAAACAAGGACAGAAGCCCGATGCACTCACAAGGATGTCAGGAGACATTTTTCCGAAGTGGGGAGCAGAAAATACCCAGCAAATTGTGCTGGAAACGGAAAAACTCGATGAAAAGGTATGAACAGGGTTAGTCGTGGCATTCGCAGAAACAGTTGATTTTGATAATGATTCAATAAGCCCCAAAGAATTGTGCAATTGAGTAAGAAACGTGTACCAACCATGTCCATACGATAGCAGTGAAGGGACATGCAAGGAACAACCGTTGGAAATCTCAGAAGCACAACAGGCTCAACCAACAGACAAAGAAAAGCTCAAGTAGATTCAAGAGTGTCACGTGTTACACCTAGCAAGTTTGCAGCGGGGTCACATACGATCACCCGCAATTTCCCTGATTGGATGTCATCGGCTATCACTCGTTTCGGATGCCAGAGCCAATCTTTTCGGATGGCTAGCAAACGAACACCCACACCATCGATAAGCATCGACGGCTAGTCAACGGCCACGGTCGTTTCTGCTCCAAAACGCCGATAACAAACGGACAGCCAACAAACTGCTAAATGGCATCGGCCAACAAGCTGACGCTCGCCAACGACAAACGGACAGCTGGCAATCAACTGTATGGCACCAGCCACAAGCCGACGACTGCCGGAGGCCTAAGAATACGTTCCGACTGTGAACAGCAAAGCTGCTCTCTAGCAAAAGAGGCCTATTTGTCTGGAGGTCATTAGATCGAAAGGATACCACTGGTCCGGAGGCACAAGCCCGCGAGCTTGATGTCATAAACGATACTAATGGTCTGATTATGATCTAATGACGATAAAGACGATAGAGGATCGAGAGATGGAGGCCGCGGTAGTTGCGAAGCAACGGGCATTGGTTCGAAGGAGGTTCGAAGGTGGTTATGGTGCTGGAGCTCTAGAGAAAAAGCATAGATAGAAGTATTTGTTAGAAAGCGAAGATGAAGGTATAAAGACCTTGGGTTCTTCGAGGGTAGAAAGGCATCAACCTTCTCAGCGAGGAGAACAAGCCTTAACAATATACACATTGAAAAGCTACTTCTTTTCATTCAGAATCTTTTGGTGATTTCACATCCCGAGTGAACCTCCTAACCTACCTTCGAAGCAGTCCCGAATGAAGTACGGATACTACTTTGACCAGGTAAACCTGGGGCAAAGCTCCCAGTGTTAGATCATATTGTTAGCAAAGAAACGCTTCTGAGGAAGGTATTCTTTCTACCCACATACATCAAGCAACGTTGATGCCATTCAACTCCAACTGTCACTGTCGAGTCAACTTCTTCGATTTAGCTGGAATCCCATCGCAGCTTGCAGAACCAGAACCCCTCAACTTCTTCGATAGCATCGACGCTCTCCTAAACGAAACAGAAGAATCTCTCCAAGATTACTTCTGGGACGCACCTGATACGGCCTATCCGTGGAATCTTTACTGGACAGACGCAGCCAGACAAGGAGGAGGTCTAAGTATCGACGATCCCGTCTTCGCTGATCATTGGACTGGATACAAAGGCATGCACGTCGATTACAAGATCAGGACGTGTGTTATTGTGAGCACAACTGTGGAGGAACCCACACAACAATCCGAAGAGCAGCAGCCGCTCTATCGACTATCGTCACAGCCATTTACCATTGGAATTGGTGAATGAGTTCGAATGAAATACCACCCCTATTTCGATACTTATTTCCACGTTGCTGGTCCTTAACTATGTACGCCTCCCACCCAGACTACAAAACGTCGGTTCAACTGCAGCAAGAATCCGGAGCTCGATTCCTCTTCTTTCACACCACTCCTGTTGAGCAATTTTTCATCGTCCTATAATGGTCGGATCGGACACCAGCATGACGGACGCCTACATGGTGGTTAGAAGGGAAAATGCGTTGATCTTATCCAGCGATAAGGACAAGCAGGTCACACAATACCAGCCCATTACAAGGAAAGATATTCCGGACTGGGTTATTGAGCTTTTGGATGGAATCAACTGGGAGCTTGGGCGAATGGACGCCCTTATTCAGGAAGCAAGGGAGAAAATTTTCGAGATACAGACGGCCTCCCAGGATTGGCCAAAGCTTACGAAGGCCTCATCATGAGACAAAACAAGATATACGATGCCGTTTACTTAGGAGTGGAAAAGATGGAAAGGGCTCAACTCAAGAAGCATTCCGATATAGTTATCCAATGCCAAGGTGTGCGGCTAACGTCCAAGCAGCTGTTGTGCTGATGAAAGCCAAATCTACCGAAGATTACAAAGAGCTGCGGTTAGCCCTCAGCGAACAAATCCAACATTCTGGAAAAGCCTGGGGAACCCTTTCAACTCTGCTCGATACAGGGAACGAGCCCAAGAACGCCTTGCCCTCCAAGTGCATACCCAATCTCAGGAACTGGTGGACGTTCGGATAAAAGCCCAAGAAGATGGCAAACGTATGTCCAGGCTATACGCCAAGTCTCGTCAGGAAGAAAACAAGATACAGGAGGAAGCACAGAAAAGGCAGACAACGCGGAGAGGGAAAGGAAGACGGCAGAGGGAAAGATAAAGAAGGACTTTGAGCGGAAATTCAAAGAATTCACTAGAGCTTTGCATATGAAGCACTCAGATGAGAGAACAAGAAATCAGTACGCTCACTGGCCCGGTCAGTATTGACACCAAAGGAAGGGGATACCAAGCCTGTTGAGCAGGGATTCCGCCTTCGATACACCGTAAGTAATGGCGTTGAATATGGATCAAAGAGGTGTGACTCCCGAACCGCATGGTAATGGAGACGGCGCAGGAGGAGTTGGAGGAGACCCCCAGGGACTCTGAGTCTTCTAGCTCCAGCTCGAGTAGCTCCAGCGCTTCTGATAGTGGAGACGACGTTCTCCCACCACTTCCACCACCAGGAGGCACGGACTATAGTGAACCGCCTGCGCTACCACTACATGTACCACCTCACCCACCGAGAGCTCCAATTCATCCAAGAAGCGGAAGATTGAGCTTCCCTACAAGTTAAGGAAGATCGATGGATAGGTCGGAATCCTACTGCCACTGGATTACAGGAGTGGATCGCTATTTCAGGTACTTCAAGGACGAATATAACGATGACGACGATAAGATCATCTTCGTTGGAAGTATCCTTCGAGAAAAGGTTGGCCTGGTACAACAGCCGAGAAAAACAGCTTAGGAAGCTTTTCTGGTTGACACATGGTCGGCATTCACCAGCGCTATGGAGGAACAATTCATCGACCGGAGAAGAAACAGAATGCCTCGAAAAAATGAGCAAATTACAGTACAAGGGAGATATCCGGGACTACATCGTAAAGATGGAGACTTAAACTACCATGTCTGCTTATCAGGGATTGCATGGCGACAGGCTCTACACAGCGGACTCAACGAAGAAATCAAGGATCGAATATCCTTTTCGAAGATTACACCAATCGACGACACAGAATACAAAATACTGATCAAACAAGTCGGCCGCGCATATGAGAGACGCCTGCAAGAAAAGCACCAACACAACGATCACAAACCCAAAGACAAAAAAACAATAAGAGGAAGTGTGATGATGATGGTGATAAGGGGAATCAAGGAAAGAAGAACTTTGACAAAGGTTCTGACTCCAAGAAACCTCGAACGGAGAAGAAGGGTCCTAAGCCTGTCAATGTAGACAAAGGCGAAGCCCTGAAATGTATTCCGGAATCTTTGCTGGAAGCACGAGCCAAGCGCAACGAGTGCAAGCGCTGCGGTTCCTCAGAGCATCGATGGGTATTCTGTAAGAATGCAATCAAGATGTCCTCCAGTAAAACGAAGAAGAAGGATAAGAAGCCTAAGATGGAAACGCCAGAAGTAACCACCTCTTCTTCAAAGGTCAAGTCCAGGAGTCTGGCTGACCGAATTACGAAACCGGCAGCAGCCTCAAGCTCTCGAGTGCTTTACGAGGTTGACTCGACGATATGGAAATTGACGGATGAAACGAATTTCTTTTGTCTCCCTTTGTTCTATGGGATTGCGGTCTTTCCTATGGGTTTTTTGAGGTACAAATACCTCCGGTTTTTGATTTTATGGGTACAGATATTCATATTTCTTTTGGGTTTTCATTTGGGTCTTACCAATGCGGACATTGGTATTATAGCTTTTCGATATTCAATATACTTTGTTTTCTGCTGTTTAAGAAAGGGTGCCTGAGGATGAGTTCAATACTCGAAATATGCTGGTTATATAGCATCCAAGCATGACAAGTGACAAACAATTATTATCGAACTTGATTATACGCATTTGAACCACATTCACCTACACATCAATCACAATCACGACCCATTGCGGCCGGAGCTGTGTTGAAAGGCAGTTCAATATGGTTGTCGACCGAAAAGATCGAAAACGCAAGGCTGCGGCCAGCGCACCTCAGCCTGTATCCAAGCAATCCAAACAATTACCACCTGATCCGAAGACGGGTTCAAGACCCACAGTACACATGTTTGCAAGCTTTCGAGACGAGAAGAACTTCCCGGTAAGGGTTTTCTTGAATACTGGGTGCGATACACCTATGATGTCGAAGCAGTGGGGCGATTCACATGGTGTTCCATTAGTGACTCGAACGGAACCAAAGATAGTCGAAAACTTTAATGGCGAAAGAGTAGAAGGAGCGGGTTGGCAGTACACCTTCCCCATTACTCTGCGGTATGAATCCCATTATACCAAGGAAACCTTCGAAATTGGTCCAATGGAGGATTCGTCTGATATCATGTTACCTTACTGGTGGATCGTCAAGCATGGAGCACTCAGTGGAGTTACGAAAGAAAATGATAAGCTCCAGTTTACGTCGAAACACTGCCATCAACATTGCACATAGGCAGCGGTATTTTCTTTCTCAATCGAATATGACCATTCCATTTTGCAGTTTGGGACAGACCCGCGATGGGTCAGGGTTATTGGTTCAATGCACGTCAATGCGGCACACGAAATTGAGATCGATTGGGTTGAGCAAATTCCATGGCAATACAGAGACTTTGAAACATTATACAACGGAGAAACTGCCAATGTTCTTCCGCCTCATCGATCCAACGATCATGCTATTGACGTGAAAGATGGAGAGCAACCTCCGTGGGGTCCCATCTACGCTCTCTCAGAAAAGGAGCTTTCAGTCCTTAAAGAATATCTGAAGGAAATGCTTGATTCTGGAAAGATCCGTCCTAGCAAGTCACCCGGGGTGCACCCATACTCTTCGTTCCAAAGCCACACGGAAGAGGCTTACGATTGTGCG